>JAXIVJ010010285.1:45000-47821 GCA_036785665.1 Chirona hameri
CACCCACACCCACGCACACCCACACCCACGCACACCCACACCCACGCACACCCACACCCACGCACACCCACACCCACGCACACCCACACCCACGCACACCCACACCCACGCACACCCACACCCACGCACACCCACACCCACGCACACCCACACCCCACGCACACCCCACACCCACGCACACCCACACCCCCACGCACACCCACACCCACGCACACACCCACACCCACGCACACCCACACCCACGCCACCCACACCCACGCACACCCACACCCACGCACACCACACCACGCACACCCACACCCACGCACACCCACACCCACGCACACCCACACCCACGCACACCCACACCCACGCACACCCACACCCACGCACACCCACACCCCACGCACACCACACCCACGCACACCCACACCCACGCACACCCACCACCCACGCACACCCACACCCACGCACCCACCCACACCCACGCACCCACACCACGCACACCCACACCCACGCACACCCACACCCACGCAACCACACCACGCACACCCACGCACACCCACGCACAACCCACGCACACCACGCACACCCACGCACACCCACGCACACCCACGCACACCCACGCACACCCACGCACACCCACGCACACCCACGCACACCACGCACACCCACGCACACCACGCACACCCACGCACACCCACGCACACCCACGCACACCCACGCACACCACGCACACCCACGCACACCCACGCACACCCACGCACACCCACGCACACCCACGCACACCCACGCACACCCACGCACACCCCACGCACACCCACGCACACCCACGCACACCCACGCACACCCACGCACACCCACGCACACCCACGCACACCCACGCACACCCACGCACACCCACGCACACCCACGCACACCCACGCACACCCACGCACACCCACGCACACCCACGCACACCCACGCACACCCACGCACACCCACGCACACCCACGCACACCCACGCACACCCCACGCACACCCACGCACACCCACGCACACCCACGCACACCCACGCACACCCACGCACACCCACGCACACCCACGCACACCACGCACACCCACGCACACCCACGCACACCCACGCACACCCACGCACACCAGCACCCACGCACACCCACGCACACCCACGCACACCCACGCACACCCACGCACACCCACGCACACCCACGCACACCCCACGCACACCCCACGCACACCCCACGCACACCCACGCACACCCACGCACACCCACGCACACCCACGCACACCCACGCACACCCACGCACACCACGCACACCCACGCACACCCACGCACACCCACGCACACCACGCACACCCACGCACACCCACGCACACCCACGCACACCCACGCACACCCACGCACACCCACGCACACCCACGCACACCCACGCACACCCACGCACACCCACGCACACCCACGCACACCCACGCACACCCACGCACACCCACGCACACCCACGCACACCCACGCACACCCACGCACACCCACGCACACCCACGCACACCCACGCACACCCACGCACACCCACGCACACCCACGCACACCCACGCACACCCACGCACACCCACGCACACCCACGCACACCCACGCACACCCACGCACACCCACGCACACCCACGCACACCCACGCACACCCACGCACACCCACGCACACCCACGCACACCCCACGCACACCACGCACCCACGCACACCCACGCACACCCACGCACACCCACGCACACCCACGCACACCCACGCACACCCACGCACACCCACGCACACCCACGCACACCACGCACACCCACGCACACCCACGCACACCCACGCACACCCACGCACACCCACGCACACCCACGCACACCCACGCCCACCCACGCACACCCCACGCACACCCACGCACACCCACGCACACCCACGCACACCCACGCACACCCACGCACACCCACGCACACCCACGCACACCACGCCCACGCCCACGCCCACGCCCCACGCCACACCCACACCCACACCCACACCCACGCCCACACCCACGCCCACGCCCACGCCCACGCCCACGCCCACGCCCACGCCCACGCCCACGCCCACGCCCACGCCACGCCCACGCCACGCCCACGCCCACGCCCACGCCCACGCCCACGCCCACGCCCACGCCACGCCCCACGCCCCGCCCACGCCCACGCCCACGCCCACGCCCACGCCCACGCCCACGCCCACGCCCACGCCCACGCCCACGCCCACGCCCACGCCCACGCCCACGCCCACGCCCACGCCCACGCCCACGCCCACGCCCCACGCCCCACGCCACGCCCACGCCCACGCCCACGCCCACGCCCACGCCCACGCCCACGCCCACGCCCACGCCCACGCCCACGCCCACGCCCCCCCACGCCCACGCCCACGCCCACGCCCACAGCCCACGCCCACGCCCACGCCCACGCCCACGCCCACGCCCACGCCCACGCCACGCCCACGCCCACGCCCACGCCCACGCCCACGCCCACGGCCCACGCCCACGCCCACGCCCACGCCCACGCCCACGCCCACGCACGCCACGCCCACGCCCACGCCCACGCCCACGCCACGCCCACGCCCACGCCCACGCCCACGCCCACGCCCACGCCCACGCCCCACGCCCACGCCACGCCCAGCCCACGCCCACGCCCCACGCCCACGCCCACGCCCACGCCCACGCCCACGCCCACGCCACGCCCACGCCCACGCCCACCACGCCCACGCCCACGCCCACGCCCACGCCCACGCCCCCCACGCCCACGCCCACGCCCACGCCCACGCCCACGCCACGCACGCCACGCCCACGC
>JAXIVJ010010286.1:0-20000 GCA_036785665.1 Chirona hameri
CGAGAGAGCGAGAGAGCGAGAGAGCGAGAGAGCGAGAGAGCGAGAGAGCGAGAGAGCGAGAGAGCGAGAGAGCGAGAGAGCGAGAGAGCGAGAGAGCGAGAGAGCGAGAGAGCGAGAGAGCGAGAGAGCGAGAGAGCGAGAGAGCGAGAGAGCGGGAGAGCGGGAGAGCGGGAGAGCGGGAGAGCAGGAGAGCGGGAGAGCGGGAGAGCCAGAGAGCCAGAGAGCCAGAGAGCCAGAGAGCCAGAGAGCCAGAGAGCGAGAGAGCGCGAGAGCGCGAGAGCGCGAGAAGGAGAGAGGGAGAGAGGGAGAGAGGGAGAGAGGGAGAGAGGGAGAGAGGAGAGAGGGAGAGAGGGAGAGCGAGAGAGCGAGAGAGAAGAAAAAATGGTTATACATAGGGTGCATGTTTGAAGAAATGGCGCCCCAATTTCCCGGAAAAAAAATGCGCCCCTGTTCCCCGGAAAAAAAATGCGCCCCTATACCCTGCCGCCCCCCCCCCCCCCCTCCCCCCCCCCCCCCCCCCCCCCCCCCCCCCCCCCCCTTGAAAAAAAAAAAATCCTGGATCCGCACCTGATAAGTAGCTATTGTTGTGATGGTTGGATACAACGAAATTTACATCTGGAGCCCCTTTAGTTGAATTTTCACTTATATTGTTTTTACTTATTTTTCGTTTCGATATCGAAAAAACGATCCCCACTACGGTGAAGGTAATCAGAGGTAACAAATTGTTACGTGAACGACGCACCTAAGACAAAATACAGTCCGATCGTTTCGCCCAGGCCACGGTAGATAAAATACTTCCGCCTATTCAATACGTGCGCTTGCGTGGGTTTGGGTTTGGGTTATATATATCGCCTTGGGTTTGGGGATATATCACCTTGGGTTTGGGTTGGTGCTGGTGGTTGCAGTTTATCTGGGATCGTATAGCTCCTGTTGTATCAAAAGTAATGATTTGGTAAATACTAAAGTGAGATATTGACCTCTTTGACTACAGAAAGCTGTGTAAGTTGATTGAAAACTAAAAAAAAAGGCCGATTTAGATACATTTTAATTCAGTGTCCTAGCATTGGAAATTTGGGTGGAAAATGACACCCTATGGATACTATTTGTCCACTCTTTTTCCTGAGTTTTACTGTGAATTTCCCACTCCTTATTTTAAAATGTATTGGATAATTTGAAACCTGATACTGATTTATGGATGTAATGGTAGGGACAGCCTGTGGACGAAAAGACAGGTAAAAATTGGCATAGGTAATAACTAATTTTGGTGAGCAGGTAATTGGGTGATAAAGCCTGGTACATATGCTTTTTGGTTTAATTTTCCACTCTTTGTACTTATTTTAGTCAGAGTTTTCCACTCCGCACACCAGCTCGAAAGCAATTCTAGGAGCCTGTAATTCAATTTAATTCCATGTTTCTTATTGTTGTGGTAGGTACTAGGTAGGTACCTACCACCTATGTGCAGTTAATACTGATTTCAATTTAGAATAAGTAAGACATCAATACATGCTACACCTACCTTTGTTAAAAATATAAATTGTGTGAACAAAATTTAATTATACTTCTATGAGAATGGGAATTAGCTACCAGATGTTTACTGCAAGTTAGTACCTATAACACTGTAGGTATGGTAAAAGTCCAATCTTCAGACATGTCTTACCTCAGGCTTGTCATGCTATCAGAGTATAGGGGCTACTGGCGCACAGTGTGTCTGTATTGTTAACATTCTGATGGCATAAAAAGTCCAAGGTTATGATGTGTCCGAGGTTACAGCAGTTCACCCTACCAACAGCTACCAATGGTGTTAGCCTGCGTCCATGGTACCAGTTAAAAAGTGATGAGTGTTTTTAACTTTAGAAGGCAAATAAGTTAAGTGAGGAACATGTGTGATTTATGTTAATGGATTTACACATACCTAAATTGGCGATGTAAATGTAAGTTATTTTCAATATAAATTGTCAATATAAGACAATAATGGCCAATCTGATATTTTTGCTGTAACAATGGTGTAATGACCACACACATATAGGTATGTTTCCATTTGTATTGATTGACAAATTCAACATATATATTTAATACTTATACTTACTTATACTTATAAAACGTGCAGAATTTAGAAAGGCCACATGGCCTCACTGATCCAAACGATACTGAGCTCCTTAGCAAGATGCTCTCCCTCAGTCGTGTATATATTTAAATGTTGATATAACTTAAATGCCATATGTATTTAAATGTTGAAGCAAATGTGAATCAATTAACATATTTTTTTTTTATTCTTTGAATCTGAAAAAACGATTCTAAAAAAAATCCATGAATCAAATGGTGATTTAATCATTCAGGTCCCAAAGATGAAATAAATTGTGATTGAATCATTAAACAGTTGAATCAATAACCAGTCTGCTTATATTGACAATACATATTGTCAGTACAAAATGGCATACAATCACACTACTCCACCACCTATTCAATACATGTAGGTACATATTGCACAAGTTTCGGGTGATGGCTGCAATGGCCTTGACTGCAGTGTTACTGGTATCATAGAGCTGTGATTGTATAGAAAAAAATATAAGCAGTGAGGAAAGATGACTCTTGGATGACTAACTAAGAAGAGGAGTGCAAGTTTATGGAAAGCTGTAAAGCTGGTAACGCTGATTTAGATGCATTTCAACAGCATGTGTCTATGTCATATGGTCTTTGTATTGCAATAGGTGGTCACTTACACGAAGTGAATATGAAGAAAAAAATGGACATCTTCAATATATAATTTAATATAATTGGCATTGGAATTGGAGGGGCGATTTTCCCCATTTCTGGTGATATTTTTTCCCTTTTTGTGAAAATGGGAAAGCAATATTTCAACAATGGTGTACTTTCCTCGTTTAAGACACCAGTAGCAAAGAACAATGTTACTGTGCTTTTGTGGGAGATTTCTGTCTTCATACAGATACAGATACAGATACAGATATATGTATTAGGACCCTCCATAGTATGGATGTTATGGCATCCACGTCATTACAAAAATTAAGTACACCAAGATAAAAGTACAAAATACAGCATCAGATGATGATAAAAATACAGATGATAAACACAGCTGCAAAAGAGTGGCAACACAGACCGACCCCGGCCAATGACATCGATCGCAACCATATCCCGGTATATAGATGCAGCATGCAGATGGGCTATCGCCTAGCCTCTGGTGTGAGGGCGTTTCAGGCACTCGCGGCTCGGTACATGAAACTGCGCTTTGCAAATTCCGTCCGCACGCGGGGCAGCTCGAGCTGGCCGCCTTCACTGGCGTGCGTGTGGCGGGCGGACACAATTTTCTCCATTGTGGTGGGTTGCTATTTTTTGTCACAGAACGGTGCCAATCTTATATTGTGTTCAGTATTCACTGCCTTCAGGCTTCCTTGTTGTGTTGTCTGCGCGGTTGTTCCGTAACTCGTTGGCGGGAGGGCGTACTGAGAAGCTGTAATGGAACATCGGTGGTAGCGGCGTTGACTCGCCCAGCCAGGAATGTCACGACAGCCGGGCGAGTCTTTGTTTATCGTGCAAAATGATTGTTACGATGAATACATGGTTTTACGCAGCCTTTGCGCCTTTACCGTTGATTTAAGTTGCAAGCTGCATTAAATAATGCTTACAATCAAACATGAGTGGTTTTCTGAATAAATGGTGTCATGAATCGTTTCTTCTCTTTTATCATTTTTAGTACTACCACATGTAGCGTCAACGTCCCGTTCGATTGACTGACTGTCTAGTAGGACATCACATATCAGCGTCACAGCTCAGCTACCTGGTTCGTCACAACTCAGTCCTGTTTCAAACACCGAGAAAAACCATGCTTACTTGTTCTGGCTGTATTATGAAACAACAAAGTCAACGGATGAGCCATTCATACATTTTACATTTTAGTAAAATAAATAACAACGTAACAATAACAATACCAAACATGACCAATTCCATTTTCCACAGCAAATGATGTCACCATTTCACCTTTCCTCCGCACCTTAGAAATGTACAACAAACGAACAAGTACTCCATGTTAATATCAACTGTGCGATATAAGTCAGAGGTCAGAAGTTGTGCCTAATTACAGCCACATACCGAGGTCAGGTCAGAAGTCAGACAGTAACCGTGTATGCCTGCAGGTCATATAGAGACATACAGACACAGGACAGGTCAGAGGTCAGATCAGCCGTCAGACAGCAGTCGCGTCTCCTACCAGGCAACAGACAGAGGTCATGTCAGATGTCAAACAGCGTCCCCCTGCAGGTCACGCACAGAGTGAGGTCAGGTCAGATGTCATATCAGAGGTCGGATCAGATGTCATGTCAGAGGTCGGGTCAGATGCCATGCCAGAGGTCGGACCAGCGGTCAGGCAGCAGTCGCGTCTCCTACCAGGTCACGCACAGACAGAAATCAGGCCAGATGTCAAACAGCGTCCCCTTGCAGGTCACGCACAGAGTGAGGTCACGTCAGATGTTATGTCAGAGGTCGGGTCAGAAGTCAGGTCAGAGGTCAACCCGGAGGTCAGGACAAATATCAGGCCAGAGATCATGCAGTAGCTGTGTCTCCAAGCAGGGCACACAGATACAAGGGCGCTGCCACAATATTTTGAGACGGGGGGGGAGGTGGCAGGTAGGTGTTCTCCCTCTCTACCTCACTTTCATTGGGCTGTTAAAATCCTACTAATTTGGGCCCCCCCCCCCCCCCCCCCCCCCCCCGTGGGCGACGTCCCTGCACAGAGTTCAGGCATGTCAGATCAAACAGCAACCATTTCTCCCCTTGGGTCACACAGGCAGAGGTCAGATCAGGTCAGACGGCAGCTGTGTCTCCCTGCAAGCCACTCACAGATAGAGGTCAGGTCAGAGGTCAGATGGCAAACAGCGTCCACCTGCATGTCGCGCACAGGTGAGGTCAGGTCAGATGTCATGTCAGAGGTCGGACCAGATGTCAGACAGCAGCCGTGTCTCCTTCCAGGTCACACACAGACAGAGGTCAGGTCAGATGGCAAACAGCGTCCCCTGCAGGTCACGCACAGAGTGAGGTTAGGTTAGATGGCATGCAGAGGTCGGGTCAGGTGTCATGTCAGAGGTCGGGTCAGATGTCATGGCAGAATTCGGGTCAGATGTCATGGCAGAGGTCGGGTCAGATTTCATGTCAGAGGTCGGGTCAGATGTCATGGCAGAGGTCAGGTCAGATGTCATGTCAAAGGTCGGGTCAGATGTTATGTCAGAGGTCGGGTCAGAAGTCAGGTCAGAGGTCATCGGAGGTCAGGTCAAGTATCAGGCCAGAGATCATGCAGCAGCTGTGTATCCAAGCAGGGCACACACAAGGTACAGATGCAAGGGCGCTGCCACAATATTTTGAGACGGGGTGGAGGGGGGGGGGAGGCAGGTGTTCTCCCTCTCTACCTCACTTTCATTGGGCTGTTAAAATCCTGCTAATTTGGAGGCAACCCCCCCCCCCCCCCCCCCCCGGAGGGCGACGCCCCTGCACAGAGTTCAGGCATGTCAGGTCAAACAGCAACCATTTCTCCCCTTGGGTCACACAGGCAGAGGTCAGATCAGGTCAGACGGCAGCTGTGTCTCCCTTCAAGCCACTCACAGATAGAAGTCAGGTCAGAGGTCAGATGGCAAACAGCGTCCCCCTGCATGTCACGCACAGGGTGAGGTCAGGTCAGATGTCATGTCAGAGGTCGGACCAGATGTCAGACAGCAGCCGTGTCTCCTTCCAGGTCACACAGACAGAGGTCAGATCAGAGGTCAGATGGCAAAAAGCGTCCCCTTGTATGTCACGCACAGAGTGAGTTCAGGTTAGATGTCATGCCAGAGGTAAGACAAGCGCGGCGGTCAGACAGCAGTCGCGTCTCCTACCAGGTCGCACACAGACAGAGGTCAGGTCAGATGTCAAACAGCGTCCCCCTGCAGGTCACGCACAGAGTGAGGTTAGGTTAGATGGCATGTCAGAGGTCGGGTCAGATGGCATGTCAGAGGTCGGGTCAGATGCCATGTCAGAGGTCGGGTCAGATGTCATGGCAGAGGTGGGGTCAGATGTCATGTCAGAGGTCGGGTCAGATGTTATGTCAGAGGTCGGGTCATAAGTCAGGTCAGAGGTCAACCCGGAGGTCAGGACAAATATCAGGCCAGAGATCATGCAGCAGCTGTGTCTCCAAGCAGGGCACACACAAGATACAGATGCAAGGGCGCTGCCACAATATTTTGAGACGGGGGGGGGGACAGACAGGTGTTCTCCCTCTCTACCTCACTTTCATTGGGCTGTTAAAATCATACTAATTTGGGGGCACCCCCCCCCCCCCCCCCCTCCGGTGGGCGACGCCCCTGCACAGAGTGCAGGCAAGTCAGGCCAAACAGCAGCCATTTCTACCCTTGGGTCACACAGGCAGAGGTCAGATCGGGTCAGACGGCAGCTGTGTCTCCCTGCAAGCCACTCACAGATAGAGGTCAGGTCAGAGGTCAGATGGAAAACAGCGTCCCCCTGCATGTCACGACACGCAAAGTGAGGTCAGGTCAGATGTCATGTCAGAGGTCGGACCAGATGTCAGACCGCAGCCGTGTCTCCTTCCAGGTCCAACACAGACAGAGGTCAGGTCAGAGGTCAGATGGCAAAAAGCGTTTCCTTGTATGTCACGCACATAGTGAGGTCAGGTCAGATGTCATGCCAGAGGTAAGACAAGCGCGGTGGTCAGACAGCAGTCGCGTCTCCTACCAGGTCACACAAAGACAGAGGTCAGGTCAGATGTCAAACAGCGTCCCCCTGCAGGTCACGCACAGAGTGAGGTTAGGTCAGATGTCATGTCAGAGGTCGGGTCAGATGTCATGTCAGAGGTCGGGTCAGATGTCATGGCAGAGGTCGGGTCAGATGACATGTCAGAGGTCGGGTCGGAGGTCAAGCCGGAGGTCGAGTCAGAGGTGAAGCTAGAGGTCGGGTCAGATCAGGCAGCAGTCGTATCTCAAAACAGGGCGCACACACATGCAAGGGCGCTGCCACATTTTGAGACGGGGGAGGGGCAGCTAGGTGTTTGCCCCCCTCCCCCTACCTCACACTCAATGAGCTGTCAAAATCCTGCTTATCCATCTGGAGGCAGCCCAGCCCCCCAGCCCCCCCCCCCCCCCCCCCCAGGGGGGCGACGCCCTTGCATAGAGCTCAGGCATGTCAGAGGTCAAACAGCAGCCATTTCTCCCCTTGGGTCACACAGGCAGAGGTCAGATCGGCGGTCAGACGGCAACCGTGTCTCCCTGCAAGCCACACACAGACAGAGGTCAGCCGTCAAGTTAGAGGTCAGATAGCAACCGCGTCTCCCTGCAGGCCATACACGGAGGTCAGGTCAGAGGTCAGACAGTAACAGCGTCTTCCTGCAGGCCACACACACAGACAGAGATCAGGTCGCTCCTATTCAGCCGCGCCGGCCGGTCGCGCGCGCCCAACAACTGCAGCTGTCCCGTGACACCCAGCACGTGTGTGCCGCTCCTTTTCAGCCGAGCTTCACTGCTGCCACTGGTTGCCAGAGCTGATGGACCGTCTGCAGACTCCGGAGCCATGTCAGGCAGGTGCTGGAAAGGTAATGGCACTCAGGTCATGAAATGTGGAAATGGGAATGATATAATGCCATTAGATACTGAATGATGTATTTTACAATCTACTCGATTATTCATTATGTTATAATGTAATTCAAATCACATGAACAGACATAAACAGTATCAGGAAATATTAAGTCGTGCTATGCTTGGACAAAAGACCACTGGAACCCAGTATGTACCAGTAGTGTACTTTGAAATGCTTGAGAAATATGCATTTGTAAGCAGTAATACTGAAGCAAAATTGCACAGACATATTTGATTTCACTTCTTCTTGTACTTTTCACCAACACACTTGCATACAACACTGGAAAACCTCTCATGCTAGTCAGCGGCGGATCCAGGAAAGAAAATGGGGGTGGGGGCGGGGGCACATCAGACGTCAAAGGGCCCACGAGCTGCAAGGGGCCCCCAAGCATTTTTGCCAGTCTGAAAGGGCCTGCAGTCGGTCCAAGTGTATTTTCAGGAATGAGAAGGCCCTTGTCAAGCCTGAGATGGCCTATGCCAGTATTGTAGGGCCCTTGCAAGACTTGAGAGCGCCCTATGCTGGCCTGAGAGGACCACCAGCACGTGCAGACCTGGGAAGGGCCCTCTCAAACCAGCTGTGTGCTCCCTTAGCCTGGTAAGGGCCCCTTGGACTGTCGTAAGGCCTCTAAGCTTGGTAAATGCCCTCTCAGGCCCAGCGAGGGCCCTTTCAGACCAGTGTTGGGCCATCAAAGGTCTGGAAAGGGCCTTCTCAGTCATGGCTGTGCCCCGAGCTTGGCAAGGGCCCTCAGGACCTCATACACGGATGGACCCAGGCCCAACCGTCCACAGAGGGGGCCCTCCTCAGACGTTTTGTGGGGCATGTGTCCCATTGCCCCCTGGATCCGCCCCTGATGCTAATCAATAAAGTGTAAACTAAATTTGGCCCAAATGGTAAGCCGTTACAATTATTTTCAAAGAAATCGGTGCTCCAAAATGTGTGTATTCCTTCACAAGGCAAAGTTTATCAAAGTTAAGCACTTACTTTAATACACAAGCGGTAAGGATCAACACGTACCAGTGATGGGATGGCAGACTTCTTCAACTTAAAGGAAATAGTTCACCTTGGAAATGTTTTACCCAACACGATTTCATTACATTGTTTAATACAATTTCTTTTGATATTGTCAAAAATGGCCTTATATCGCGCCGATTCAGGACAGAAGGCCGTAAATTTGTATTCTTTATCAAAACTATATGCATACTCTCTGAGTCAGAGCCCTGACGTCACGCGAATGTAAAACATGGTTCAGCCAATCAGATTCGAAAGTAGTCGCGTAAAGATAGACTCGTATTGGAGATGTGCCAACCGGCGGCCGGCAATTTGCTTACTAGCACCAGCTGCAAGCTGATTGGCTGATGGTATAGCCTCTGCCCGGGCTAAAACTAGTACAACATTATTTCGCCAGCACCGCATTCCTTCGCCAAAAACTAAAATATATTCGGCTGGAGAGTCTTTTCAGTCAAGAAAACTTGCAGATAGGGGTTTCCCAACACGGGCTACAAAACTGCTATCTCAGTTTAAAACTAATTTCGAAGGTGAACTATTTCCTTTAACATGTGAGCCTGACTCATAATCATGAGCCGCAAAGTGCCTGAAGCACACACGCATTGCCTCCTTCAATCTGCATGCTTCCATCGAGGCAGCCAACAGCTGGCTGTCTGCCCTGGCACCCTGAAATACAGAACATATATAAATGCACATTTTTTTGATGCATTGATTTAATCAATTCACAAAAAAAAGTTCCATGAATTGAACAGTGATTTAATCATTCAGGTTCCAAAATAAATTGTGATTGAATCGTACCCAAAAAAAAGTTAAATCAGTAACCAGTCTGGACTGAGCAAACTGCAAACTGAAAACTGAAAAACTGAGCAAAGAGCAAATCAGTTTATCTTTGCATCTCAGCAAAGTGCAAAGATAAAAATATTCCAGCACTATGGAAAATCAACCTCTACAAGAAAGATAACCCACTGTTTAGTATGTCATAATATTAGTCAGCAGACTACTCTTCTACTATTAAGGACCTCAAGAACATCATAAACTGGGGAGGTGAATTACTGAACTAATACCAGAGTTTCAATCATAGCCTATTTTCAGGTTACAAATCTGATTAGTTGCAGTTCTGTCTATTTCTCATGTAAATGTTACTAATTAATTGGAAAATACTTAAAAATACCTACCAAACATTTGTAAATTATGAAACATTGGTTTTTCATATTTATTGTGTTAAGAATCCTAATCAGGTTACTGAATAACCTGAAGACGGCCTATGCCAATGACGAATACCGACTTACCTTGACCTAATATTTAAAATACATTATAATAGCCAAAAGGCTTTGGTGTTCAATAATTATTTGTATTCAAACTACTATCAGTCAAAACCGTATGTCAACACGTACCGGTGGGCGGGCAGCGATCGAGATGCTTCTTCGCAGTCATATGCACGATTTTTGTTTATACAGCCTTGATCTACAACCACGGACGCAGCACTGATTCGGCATTTCCACAAATTACCGTTATCGTTCGTTTGAAGATTTGTCAACGCATCAGCCAGGATTGTCAAGTTACTGGAAGGACAATACCAATTACCAAACTAAAACCACGATAACACAACTACCAAAGATACTAACGAGATAGCTCGCACGAAAAGCTGGAGTTTTAGCAGCTTCAGGCCGCCAGGGACCGCTAGTGAGCCAGGGTAAACACCATGGCTCACTAGCGGTCCCTGGCGGCCAATTGCTGCGAAAACTCCAGCTCTTAGTGCGAGCCCGACCATCGCATACAAATTAATAACCAGTCTGGTTCAATGTAAACAAACCGTCGAAAAGCATGATGGCCGCCCAGGTTCTGTTGTTCGGCAGCTGCTATCAGCGCGCACGAGCTGTTTGTTCGAATTGCTATTGGCCGGTGATAACGATATGCTAGCGGTATAATCGATAGTTGCAGTGCTTTTAGTAGTGGGAAGCCATCTGGAGTCTACCCGATAACTTTTTGTTCCCAAGCAAATTCCTGGAGTCTTTGAATATCTCAGCAACTAGAGTGAATCTGGAGAAATGAAGTAATGGTTCAATTCAGAAAATTGTGTTCTATAGACCAGTGTCAATAACCCCAACTAAGCGATGTGAGTAGGCACACTCCCTTTAACACTTATCACTTACTAGTCTCTGGCTAGTCGAGATACCGCCTCCGTCGTCACACATCACGACCGTACCTCGTCCGCGTTGTCCCGGTCACCTCAGTCATCGCCTGCTCTTCGGAATCCGTCCCAGGTGGCGCCACCGTCGACCCACCGACAGCTCCAGAGGGCACCACCGGACAAGGCGACTTACGTCCCGACTGCTCCGTCGTCCCCACTCGCTGATCTCGTTCCACGCCGCCCAGGTCGTCCATCGGCCTCCTGTGACTAACCGCCTCCTCCGGCGATTCACCAGGCGCTGATGTCGTCTCGGCGACCGTCATGTCCCTGGCTGCCACCGCGACCGGTCTCAGCTACTCCGTCTGGCTGAGCTCTGCTGCGTCGTCCGCTGCTCGCGACTGCTGCTCCCCGCTCTCCGATGCTGGATCCTGGATACTGGATCAATCCAGCTGAACAGTTTCGGCTCCAGCTGCTCTTCCGTTGTCGACGGCTGTCGCTGCCGTTTCCTCTACTTCTCCGGTCAGGTCGTCCGCTCCGTTCTCTCCAGTGTAGTCCACTCCAGCATCACTTCCCGTCTCGTCTTCCACTGCTGCTATTTCACGATCGGACATCGGACTCTCCCCTTTCTTCAGATGACAGCCGTGGATCAGTCTTCGTTTCCGACCCTTTTTCACCACGTAGTCAGGCGGTCGTGTCTCCACCACGATGTATGGTCCCTCGAACTTCGGTCGGTCTGAGTTTTGCGTGCACACCTTTTCCTGCTGTGAAGTTGCGGCACCACACTGTCTCCTCACTGAAACGTAGCCGGTTTTGCCTCGGTGCGCAGACTCTGCTTTCGCTGAATCATGTTCAGCGCCTCCTGATGAGCGCCTTTCAGATGGTTTCTCAGCTTCGCCAAGAACTGGCGATGAGACTGATTCTTGATGCTGTCCACGTCGAATTCGTCCTCCAGAACAGTTCTCATTGGCCTTCCGTAGACCAGTTCCCACGGTGAGAAGTCGCGCTGTGGCAACCAGAGTTGTAAGCAGATGTCACCACTGGCAGCCACTGGTCCCAGTCGCGTTGGTTCTCAGTCACGTAGTGAGTCAAGAGTTTGAGCAGCGACCTGTTGACTCGTTCCACTTTCACATTGCAGCATGGATGGTAGATTGTCGTTTTCAACTTTTTCACGCCCAACAGCTGGCAGGCAACTTTGATTAGGGCGCCCTCGAAGTTTCTGCCCTGGTCGGTCAGCAGAGTCTTCATGAATCCGAAGCGGCAGATGACTTGCACGACACATCGTGCAACCTCTTCTGCAGTTTGTCTCTTCAGTGCAAACGTTTCCACCCATTTGCTGAATTGGTCAGTCATGACCAACATGTACTTGTGACCACAGTCGTTTCCTAATAGTCACAAGATGTCCACTGACCAGTGTAGAAACGGCTCGCCTTCTACTGGAATGGTTCCTCTTCCCTCCTGGTGTTGGTTTTTTGATGGTCACAAAGACGCAAGTCCTCGTGGCCATCCGATTGAGCTAATCCGAGGTTGTGTGGCGTGTTTTCTGTGTTGCTGTTTACCTGCTGCGACCAGTGGTAGTTTGTATATTGCTTCTCATGCGTCCGCCTCGCGATTCGCACCTTCGTGTCGGTTGATCTAACTCTCCGCTTGTATATGATTGTTTGAGTTGGATGAGAAGCGTCCTTTCGTTGCGACACTATTGGGTCGATGAGTGTGACTGCGTGCGAGCCTGGAACGAGAGACTGCACGTTCCGTACCCTTCTACCATACGCATATGCAGCAGCATTTTTATCCCTATTTATGTCCCGATCTTATCTACCAGCTTTTAGTATCGCGTCTCGCCGCGGTAGAGGCATGCGTTCGGATGCATCGACACACCATAGCGCGCTGGAGCGCATCCCGTGCGGTTTGACAACTGTCTTCGTATGGCTTGGTAATTTTATCCTGCAGTTCTATCGGTACTGTGTATCTCCCTGGCATAAACAGCGTTTCGTGAGCAAATAAACGTTCTTATAAACTAGCTCGATGTTTGGAGTACCGATGTGCGGCTTGGATTTGGTACATTAACCCGCGCCGTGCCGGTGCTCGGCGCCAACTTCGCCGTGCCGGGGGGTGTTTAGACACCCCCCTCAAACTCGAAAACTAAAAGGGCTAGAAAGACGCAGAAAAGCGCGTTCGAAAGCTCTTGAGAAGCACATTCGAAAGTACTTTGATATTTTTTTTCTCCTAAAGCCAATATTGAGGTCACCAGAGGTCATCAAAGGTCAAATTTTCCAGTTTTAGGACTCTGCTCCAGAAACCCGCAGATATTACAGGAACTATGATAGCTAGGAACAAACGGAAAACAGCAATGGAAAGCTATTGAAACATGCAATCGACAGGGTGTCCTCAGATTTTAAAATAAGGCAATAGTTTAGGCTCCAGAGCTCATCGAATGTCAAAAAGGTTATTTTTTACAACAACAGTTCTTCACGAATAGCGTTTTACCTAATAACGACAGGACAATAATCTTGATTCCATCGTGTTTGTCTCCTCAAGGCGCTTCGACTCATATTAGTGCTGACCAGGTTAGGTCAACTTAAAAGTTTGACCCCAGGTCAAGGTCATGTGGTGACCCAAGTAGGTCATGTTGCATATGGGAAGATGTACCTCGACGAGACAAACACATTGGTGTCGGTTTCACTTCTCTATCGTCATTATGTCGAGAGTTATTGACATACAACTGTTGGTGACCTCGGATGACCTCGGCTGACCCTGTAGGGGTCAGTGAACAAAAATGGCACCTAGGTCATCAAGAATGGTCTATAATAACATGATCCAGAAGGAATTAGACTGATATCTTGCGTATCTTTGGAATAGGAAGCACTTGAATATTTCCCCATTGACTTATAATGGGGAGGTCACGAAATTGACCCGACCTTAGGTCGCTGATATAAAAAATTCAAGATAAACAAATTGTAGATACATATGACCTTATAAAATCCTGTAAGTATAAAACCGATCATCTAAAAACTGTGACTGTGGTACGACCACAATTATTTTGGAGGTGGGTCACGTGACCTGGTCTGGTGACCTGACCTGAGATGACCCGATGTATTTTTTTTTATACATAATGTGCGCAATTGATGCCCGAACAGCTGTGTCAAAAAACGGCGGCGCTGCGCGCCGCCGTTTTTTCGCTATCCTCGAAAAACCTGAGGGGTGGTGTCTAAACACCCCCCCCCCCCCCCGGCACGGCGTGGGTTAACACTTTGGGTGTGACTGGCTATGGCGTGCGTCCATGGTAATATATACGTATACGGATTCGTATACGTATTCGCGTACCATTCAATTTCGTTCAAACTCGCAACAAATGTACCCTATAGTGAGAGGATCTCTCCCGTAAAATATTAGCCCGGTAATCGAAACCGTTTGGCCGATAGAGGTGGACAAAATTCGCAAATACGGATTCGTGTACGGCGTACCCTTCAATTTCGTTCAAACTCACCAAATGTACTATGGTGAGAGGATCTCACACGTAAAATATTGGCCCGGTAATCGAAACCGTTTGGCCGATAGAGGCCAAAGTAAAACTCGGATTTTCGGCGTACCCTTCAATTTCGTTCAAACTTACCAAATGTACCACCCTATGACGAGAGGACCTCACCCGTGAAATATTGGCTCTGTATTCGAAACCGTTTGGCCGATACGAGGTGGTCAAAGTAAAATTCGGATTTTCTGCGTAGCCTTCAATTTCGTTCACTCAACAAGCATACAGGCATACATACATACAGGCATACAGGCATGCATGCATACAGGCATGGAAGCATACAGGCATACATACATACCTACATACATACATACATACATACATACATACATACATACATACATACATACATACATACAGGCATAAAGGCATACAGGCGCACATGCATACAGGCATACAGACATACAGGCATACATGCATACAGGCATACCGGCATACAGGCATATAGGCATACAGACATATAGGCATACATGCATATAGGCATACATGCATACAGGCATACATGCATACAGGCATACATACATGTAGGCATACAGGCATACAGGCATGCAGACATGCAGACATATATACATACATACATACATACATACAAACATACAAACATACAAACATACATACATACATACATGCATGCATGCGTACATACCGGCATGCGGACATACGGGAATGCAGGCATGCAGGCATACAGACATACATTACATACATATATACAAACATGCATACATGCATGTATATATACATACATACATACATACATATATACATACATACATACATACATACATACATACATACATACATACATACATACATACGTACATGCATAATTACATACAAACATACATACACTCATACATATGTAGCGGGGTACATCTTTTCAGCATGTTCCAATGCAACGGGCCCGACTCCTCTGACAAAACATTCCGAGCCGGCCGGCGGCAGACGCCCCTCTCCTCGCATCCAACCCAGACATGCAAAAACTCGGGTCTGAAGCCCGAGACTGCAAGTCTAGTAACTACAGTCATCACAGCCATCGCCAGAACAGCTGAGTAAGCGAGACGACGGCGGGGAGCAACGCCAGCCGGGTGTACGCCCCTCAGGTACACCCATTACGGTACCAGTCCCATTTGCGTACCGGCCCCAGTACCGTCCCTACCGGCGCTGCCACATCACCCCGCCCCTCCCCTCATGTCCTATGAGTCAGCACAGCCAGGGCGGCCGCCCAAAGGCAGAGGGACAGCTGTGTAGAGCTGTAGCACGCCAACAAAGAGACGGGTTTGAAGTAAGGGAAGAATCGTTGTTGAGAAGAAATGCGGATGATAAACCGACACTATTGATGCGAAGTGATAGAAAATCGCAGTCAATTATTACGGAACAAATGACGTGTACGATATACGCGGAATAAGACGTAAAATCAGAAGTATTGTCTAAAAAGAAGAATTGATATTATCACAAGGGCGAAGAGCTAATTGCAAGTAAGGATAAAATTAGAAATACGATCAACGCCGGCATATATATATATATATATATATATATATATATATATATATATATATATATATATATATATATATATATATATATATATATATATATATATATATATATATATATATATATATATATATATATATATATATATATATATATATATATATATATATATATATATATATATATATATTTAACGATTGTTAATGCTGCACTACCAATTACTGAACTTGAACGTAGCTCCAAGCAATGATACAAAATTAAGCATGTCAAGAGTTTCGTTAAACTGAAGAAGGCGAACATTTCATGCTGGAAAAATAAAGGGATGAAAAGAAAGTCATCTAAAAACGATACTACGACGTAATAATTGGAATGCAATGACTGAAAGGACTACCTGATTGATTATTGAAGAATACCATTTTATCAGCAAGATGCATTATCAAGAAACCAAAATTATCTGGTTATATAAAGATGCCGTAGTCCTCTTATCAAACTTATATAAAGATGTTTGCACCAGACACCAGACACATGGTAGTAACAAAGCAAAGGGCGTGGCCATAGGTAGCAAGCAAACAAGAAAGTGGAAGAAATATGCACTACTTGAAGCAATTATATTATGAACAAAATTAAGTAAGAAAGGTCATTAAGAAGTTTGAAGAAGCTCTATACACTAGAAATGCAAAATTGTCGACGGCAAGAATCGGCCAATCAGAAGACGGGGGTGTGCCACACCCAGAGCAAGACACCGCCGGGTCGGAGTATAAAAAGAGGCAACGTCGCACAGAGCGGACAGCAGCGGACAGCAGCGGAGGCAGTCGACTTCGGGACCTCAGCACGCGCGCTGCCCGCGGCGCGGCGGCGGCAGCCGTCCGCCGTGGCAGGGTTGACAGCGGAGACAAGACAGCGGACAGCAGCGGAGGCAGTCGACTTCGGGACCTCAGCACGCGCGCTGCCCGCGGCGCGGCGGCGGCAGCCGTCCGCCGTGGCAGGGTTGACAGCGGAGACAAGACAGCAGACAGCAGAGGTGACAGCCGCAGAGAGAGGAAGACGGCAAGAACTGAGCCGACGGCGGTAGATCACAGTAAGTCACGAAGCTGCTCATCCTCTCCGATCCTACCCGAAATTCTGCCCAGGTCCGGTGACTACAAAATTTAAACAATAAGGGACTAAGTGGGATATTTTACGTAATTTGGGTCATCTGTCCAGACTCGCTACTTTTGAAGGCAGGAGAAATTTATGTGTAGCCGATGCTGTACTAGAGGTGTGATGCCAGGCGACCGTACTACTTTGGAATCCAGCACGCTGCGTTGCAGGAGGTCATGGCGTAAGCCCTAGCGCATTGGCGCATGTAAATACGAGCGGTTTTAGTTAGTATTTTAAACTAGAAATTGAGCGAGTCAATTATTCGGTTCTGTGCTGGTTTTGGTGATATTAGGCGGAGATTCACAGGAATCATTGGTTGAACATGTAAATTGATTGGGACGTACCAAGAACGATTATTTACTGCGCTACCGTTTGTTTAGTTGCTGAATTAAAATAAACATTGTAAATTTGTGTAACATTTTACGTGGGAAAGGAGACATGATGGAGTCGAGAGGGTCGTTGAAGGAAGGAAATGTACCCAGCGATGCGGTTCCCCGACAGCATGAGGTAAGGCAGGAATTAAGCCAGTATAGCCGCAGATAAGTAGGATATGTTTCGATTGCTATTTGAATGGTTCGATTAATTCGTTCTCGTCTTGCTCGCAATACTTAGCCAGAAGCCAGAGTTTAATGATTAAGTACGTTTCCGCTTCAGTAAATTTAAGGTTATGTATCAGAGTTGTGGACGATTTCGAATCACGGAATGGTAACTTTCGCTGAACGGTTAAAACGCCAGGTAACCCAACTACCAGACAAAGTATTAGTGAGGTTGGGTAGAGACTCGTCATTCTAGCTTGGCAGGTAAGGATAGCAAATGTAAGGACCATATCACTGAGACGGCATCGATTGGTTATAAAGTATCGGTTCATTCTGTCGCTTAGAGGTGTGCTCTATGTTGAGCGGGACAACACAAATCGGAGACTGGTAAGTTACCGCCAGGAGATTGTCTGTCTAAGATTACGTATGTATAATCGTCGATGCGCTATTAGCTATTGGTCCAGCATCGCTTCCTACCGACGATTGTTTAAGGACGGTGTATGCGAAATGCGATTCCTTAGCCGTCAATGCGACCTCGTTTCTGTCGCTGATAAGCTCGTGCCGCTGATCCGGAGTGGTTAACGTTAAATCCCTGTCTATATTACCTTCTTTGGAATTATCGATCAAACCATAACTAGTTCAGCCCGTAAAAGGTTCTAAGGGCGCAGCAACCTGCAACAGACGTATACTTGCGAGTCAGTGGATGATAAGTATAACAGTCAAATTAACTTCCTTAATATTGTGAGTCTCCTACCCGTCTGTTAAAAATACACCTTCAGCCAGCAGCTCGCGATTTACGACATTACAGCCACGCCTTCCCTTTGTTAACGTCATGGTACAACTGTAATGTTAGATGTCCTGTATATTGACAGTCCAAGTGGTAACTTAAGCCTTATTATTAGCCAACTATAAACAGCGTTAAATTATTTGAATCTATTCTGACGATGGTGCACTGCCGATTATATTGAAGTTTAAAAGTGATATTTAGGAGATTACTAGCTGATGCTTATTGAAATGTGTCATTTGTGATATATGCACGTTATCTCTGGTTGCGATTCTTTTTGGACAACACTTCCCATGTAGGAAATTACCTAAGGGTCATATAATTTACGTCCCCGATAGAGAACTGGTAAAGCGGTTAGTACTCAGTCATAGTTGGAGAAACGTCGCTGATATTGATTTCGTAATAGGATAGCTAGAAGGACATGGACATGACAGGGAGGTGTGATTCCTGCAACAATGGGACAGGACATGGATATGTGATCCCTGCAACGGTGGGACAGGACAGGCCAGGGAGGTGTGATCCCTGCAACAATGGGTCAGGACAGGCCAGGGAGGTGTGATCCCTGCAACAATGGGTCAGGACAGTGCTGGGAGGTTTGATCCCTGCAACAGTGGGACAGGACAGGCCAGGGAGGCGTGATCCCTGCAACAATGGGTCAGGACAGGCCAGGGAGGTGTGATCCCTGCAACAATGGGTCAGGACAGTGCTGGGAGGTTTGATCCCTGCAACAATGGGTCAGGACAGGGCTGGGAGGTTTGATCCCTGCAACAGTAGGACAGGACAGGACAGGGAGGTGTGATCCCTGCAACAGTGGGACAGGACAGGGAGGTGTGATCCCTGCGACAGTGGGATAGGACGGGACAGGGAGGTGTGATTCCTGCAACAGTGGGACAGGACAGGGAGGTGTGATCCCTGCAACAGTGGGTCAGGACAGGACAGGACAGGGAGGTGTGATTCCTGCAACAGTGGGACAGGACAGGGAGGTGTGATCCCTGCAACAGTGGGTCAGGACAGGACAGGACAGGGAGGTGTGATCCCTGCAACAGTGGGACAGGACAGGACAGGGAGGTGTGATCCCTGCAACAGTGGGCCAGGACAGGACAGAGATTAAATAGTATCAGAGCTTGGAGGAGAGGCATGACGGCTTGTGTGCCCGATCCTTGTATCGAAAATCTATCAGCGTGGCGAAACATGTGAATGAAAGTGCTCGTGGAAAATTATGCCTAGACCGAGTGATATCGGCTGGCCGCATATCACAGGGAGGTTACAATTAGTAAGTCCGAGACTGCGGGTGCCAAATGCCAGAGGATGATAGGTTGGCGTAGAAAAAGGAAGGCGAGGGAGGAAGGATGAGAGGGAGGAGGAGGCCTGACGTGCCTCAGAAGTCACTCTAGGTTAGACGAGAAGATCTCCTCTAGAGATTCCCGGGCGCCCGCAGTCGGTATATAGGCAAGGACATCCGCGTAGTCTGCCGTCGATGCCGGTCGATGTTAACTTAGAAAGTTGGTCCGGCGGAGCCCAGGTCGTGGCCCGGATGGAGGTCAGAGGTCCGGCGGAGCCCAAAGTGGTGAGCTTGGATAGAGGACCCAGGTCCGGCGGAGCCCAGGTCGGAGGCCCGGACAGTAGGTATAGGGGCCTCTCCCGGACAGAGAGGATAAGACGGGCAGTAAAGCGTAGTCGGTGTTTCATATAAGTCCTATGGATAAACTAGCTCCCTTCTAAAGTAGGAACCGGACGGATTACATTGAATACATATAT
>JAXIVJ010010286.1:37500-40000 GCA_036785665.1 Chirona hameri
ATAAAAGATATCCAGAGGTCAAAGGTCAAGGTCAATACGATATTGTAAGCTTCGGTACCAGCATGGTGTACCCTCTAGTTTTTTTCGTTTACCGTCCCATTTGCTCGCAATGAACAAAAAAGGACTCGCCGGCACCCCACCTGGCGTCAGGAAAAACGAAAAATCACCTAGAGGTCCAAGGTCAAGGTCACGGGGACGAATACGAGATTTTAAGCTTCGGTACCAGCTTGTGTACCTTCTAGTTTTTTCGTTTACCGTCCGATTTGCTCGCAATGGGAAAAAAGGGACTCGCCGGCACCCCACCTTGCGTCAGGAATAACAAAAAATTACCTAGAGGTCAAAGGTCAAGGTCACGGGGACGAATACGAGATTATAAGCTTCGGTACCAGCTTGTGTACCCTCTAGTTTTTTCGTTTACCGTCCGATCTGCTCGCAATGGAAAAAAGGGACTCGCTGGCACCCTAGCTTGCGTCAGGAAAAACAAAAAATTACATAGAGGTCAAAGGTCAAGGTCACGGGGACGAATACGAGATTCTAAGCTTCGGTACCACCAGCTTGTGTACCCTCTAGTTTTTTAGTTTACCGTCCGATTTGCTTGCAATGGGCAAAAAGGGACTCGACGGCACCCCAGCTTGCGTCAGGTAAAACAAAACATCACCTAGAGGTCAAAGGTAAAAGTCACGGGGACGAATACGAGATTCTAAGCTTCGGTACCAGCATGGTGTACCCTCTAGTTTTTTTTTAAGTTTACAATCCAATTTGCTCGCAATGGGCAAAAAGGGACTCGCCGGCACGTTAGCTTGCGTCAGGAAAAACAAAAAGTCATCCAGAGGTCAAAGGTCAAGGTCACGGGGACGAATACGAGATTCTAAGCTTCGGTACCAGCATGGTGTACCCTCTAGTTTTTTCGTTTACCGTATGATTTGCTCGCAATGGGCAAAAAATTGACTCGCCGGCACCTTAGCTTGCGTCAGAAAAAAAAAACATCACCTAGAGGTTCAAGGTCAAGGTCACGGGGACGAATACGATATTTTAAGCTTCGGTACCAAGCTTGTGTACCCTCTAGTTTTAGTTTACCGTCCGATTTGCTTGCAATGGGCAAAAAGGGACTCTTCAGCATCCCAGCTTGCGTCAGGAAAAAAAAATCACCTAGAGGTCCAAGGTCAAGGTCACGGGGACGAATACGAGATTTTTAAGCTTCGGTACCAGCTTGTGTACTCTCTAGGTGTGTAGGTGTGTAGGTGTGTAGGTGTGTAGGTGTGTAGGGTGTGTAGGTGTGTAGGTGTGTAGTGTGTAGGTGTGTAGGTGTGTAGGTGTGTAGGTGTGTAGGTGTGTAGGTGTGTAGGTGTTGTAGGTGTGTAGGTGTGTAGTGTGTAGGTGTGTAGGTGTGTAGGTGGTGTAGGTGTGTAGGTGTGTAGGTGTGTAGGTGTGTAAGGTGTGTAGGTGTGTAGGTGTGTAGGTGTGTAGGTGTGTAGGTGTGTAGGTGTGTAGGTGTGTGTAGGTGTGTGTAGGTGAGTGTGTAGGTGTGTGTGTAGGTGTGTGTGTAGGTGTGTGTGTAGGTGTGTGTGTAGGTGTGTGTGTAGGTGTGTGTGTAGGTGTGTGTGTAGGTGTGTGTGTAGGTGTCGTGTGTAGGTGTGTGTGTAGGTGTGTGTGTAGGTGTGTGTGTAGGTGTGTGTGTAGGTGTGTGTGTAGGTGTGTGTGTAGGTGTGTGTGTAGGTGTGTGTGTAGGTGTGTGTAGGTGTGTGTGTAGGTGTGTGTGTAGGTGTGTGTGTAGGTGTGTGTGTAGGTGTGTGTGTAGGTGTGTGTGTAGGTGTGTGTGTAGGTGTGTGTGTAGGTGTGTGTGTAGGTGTGTGTGTAGGTGTGTGTGTAGGTGTGTGTGTAGGTGTGTGTGTAGGTGTGTGTGTAGGTGTGTGTGTAGGTGTGTGTGTAGGGGTGTGTGTGTAGGTGTGTGTGTAGGTGTGTGTGTAGGTGTGTGTGTAGGTGTGTGTGTAGGTGTGTGTGTAGGTGTGTGTGTAGGTGTGTGTGTAGGTGTGTGTGTAGGTGTGTGTGTAGGTGTGTGTGTAGGTGGTGTGTGTAGGTGTGTGTGTAGGTGTGTGTGTAGGTGTGTGTGTAGGTGTGTGTGTAGGTGTGTGTGTAGTGTGTGTGTAGGTGTGTGTGTAGGTGTGTGTGTAGGTGTGTGTGTAGGTGTGTGTGTAGGTGTGTGTGTAGGTGTGTGTAGGTAGGTGTGTGTGTAGGTGTGTGTGTAGGTGTGTGTGTAGGTGTGTGTGTAGGTTGTGTGTAGGTGTGTGTGTAGTGTGTGGTTGTAGGTGTGTGAGTAGGTGTGTGTGTAGGTGTGTGGGTGTGTGGTAGGTGTGTGTGTAGGTGTGTGTGGTAGGGTGTGTGTGTAGGTGTGTGTGTAGGTGTGTGTGTAGGTGTGTGTGTAGGTGTGTGTGTAGGTGTGTGTGTAGGTGTGTGTGTAGGTGTGTGTGTAGGAGTGTGTGTAGGTGTGTGTGTGTAGGTG
>JAXIVJ010010287.1:0-2500 GCA_036785665.1 Chirona hameri
TGGAATTTTACTATCTGCAAGTGATTTAGAAAATATTATGGCTAATGGAACCGACAACTCCCTTTCAGATTCTCTTAAAAGTCTAGCATGGATTTCATCAGGTCCTTCTGCCTTGTTAGGCCTTACTTTCTTTAGATATTCTAGAACAAGTTCACTACTTATGCCACCTAGCTCTCCTATAGTCTCCTCTGTCTCTAGCTCAGGCTGAAGTGCTGCAATACTACTCTGGTCCTCGATAGTAAAGACAGATTGAAACTGATCATTAAGCACTTCAACCATTTCACTGTCCTTGCTAACTAACACATCATCTACCTTAAATGGACCTATATTTTTGGAAACTGTACTTAACTTATAAAAACTGAAGAACTTCTTACTATCTGCATTACAATGTCTAGCTAAATCAAGTTCCTTTGCCCTTTTAGCTGCTCTGACCTTTTTCTTAACTGAATTTCTTGCATTCTGGTAGGCCTTCTGATTTATATCTAGTGAAGATCCCTTCAAAATGCCAAATGCACTTCTTTTAGCTTGTATAGCACTCCTTACTTCTGGGGTAAGCCAAACTGGATTGCCCTTGGTTCTGTTACGTTTGTGCCTGAGGGGTATATGCCGATTTTGAATTTGGCTTAATCTAGCTTTGAAAACATTCCAGGCCTCACATGCATCTAAACCTGCCAACTCAACGTTCCATTTTACCTGTGCGAGGTCATTTCTAATACCATCAAAATCAGCCCGGCTGAAGTTTGGAACCATAATAAGGTTATCTTTGGGCCTCATTTCTGATGAGATATTGAATTTAACCATATTGTGATCACTGGTTCCTAGACCTGCACAAATACTTATGTCACTAACTAGATCACTGTTGTCTGAGAATACAAGGTCTAGAATGGAGCAATGTCTGGTTGGCTCTGTTACAAACTGATGCATGAAAAGCTCCTCTTCAAAGATTTGCCTATACAACCTACACTCATTTGTTTCCTCTGCTATACTTTCGTATCCTCTTAAGTTAAAATCTCCCATAATAAGACACTGAGCCCGAAAGTTCCTACGTATTTCCTCACAAATATCTTGGTCTGTTTCAGCTTGGGAGTTCCTTGGAAGATTCCCTGGTCTGTAAAATGCACCTATCCTCAACCTTCCTCTGTTTCCTGTACCAATTTTAATGTCAAGCCAGATTGATTCTACTTCTTTTACTTTACTAGAATCATCAACTCTAGTAGTGCAGTACAAGCTATTTACATATACAAACACTCCGCCTCCCTGCCGTGATTCTCTGCAGTATGAGAACATGTTATACCCTTGTAACTCGAAATCCTGTAGCCTATCCCTATTATACCCCTCACTAACCCATGTCTCGGTTACACAAATGATATCAGGCTTTTCAAGGGCAACATAACACTCAAACTCATCAAATTTAGACCTAATACTTTGGGCATTCAGCAACACACATGTGATCTTATACTTTGAGCTGACTCTACTAATTCTGAGGGAATTATGATCTACTGTCCTATTCTGACATGAACTTCTACCAATGCTTACTTCTTGATGCCCTAGTACTAGCGTCCCTGAACCCCCCCTCCTACCTAGTTTCCCTGAATGACACTTCTGTAGGCATCTCCCAAAGCCCTTGCCCCCTCATCCGATAAGTGAAGCCCATCCTTCATATAGTACCTATGCCACTCATAGAACTGATCCCATAAGTCTACATAACTAAGCCCCATAGCTGAACATAAGTTCTGAACTGAGCTGTTCACAGACAGAGCTCTCGAGTACCACTCCTCACTGGCTCCACAGCGAGGGAGGATGCCAGTCACAATGACTGGTTTCCTGGACTCCTTCAACCTCTGCAGCAGGCTCCGGTACTCTGCTACTATTCTCACACTCTGTCTAGGTCCTATGTTGTTCACCCCCACCTGTATTATAACTGTCTCCGGGCTACTCCTACCCAGTTCTGCCTCAATGACAGGGCCCATATCAACTACTTTTGCCCCCGGTTTAACTATACATTTGTCCCTCTTCCCACAGAATGTTCGCCTTAAGGGCCTTACCCTTGAGTCCCCAACCACTAAATGCTGAATCTGTACCTTGTCACTTTCAGCTGCTGACTCTAACGCACTGAACCTATTTGCTAGTGTAACCTGCTGATGTTCCCTGGGGCTGTACTGCCTGACTCTACCCTGAACTTTTGTCCATCCCTCCTGATCCCCTTCCCTCTTCCTCCTCCAGATTCTGCTACCACCCTCCATTACCCAGCACCCCTCCTCATCCTTACTGTCTGTGGCCCTAGCATTACTTTCCACAATGTTGGGTCTCCAGAAACGTGACCCTCCAACACACTTCCAAACCCCAGCCACACTATCCACCTTTGCCTTATCCTCCTCCCTTATGCCCCTATCAGAACTACCACTGGTCCCTGATCCTGTAGGCTCCTTTTCTGACCCCCTAACCACAATCTGCGCATACGTTCCTTGGTCAGGAGCTACACCCTCTTGCGGCTCATCTC
>JAXIVJ010010287.1:12500-35000 GCA_036785665.1 Chirona hameri
GAGTTGTAAGGCCACTAAACGTTTGCGACAACATTCGCAGCTTTTGGAAATCACGCTTGGTAAAGCCACGTGCAGAAGTCTACTTGCCAAATAATACTGCAATGGTATCCTTCCTACCGTACCGTCATACATCCGAAAGGTTTTGAGGAGTGTGCTGGGACAGAGTTGTGTTTGACTCAGAGCCGGTAAATGAGTCGATCTCTTCCAGGCGTACGATGTCATTACTGAGCATCTCTTCCAGGCGTACGATGTCATAACTGAACAGAGACAGAGCTGCTTCACCACAAGTGTTTTCATCGACTACTGCCGGCGAGACCCGCGAGTGCTCGCCTTCTGGTTTGTCGTCATCCACGCGCTGTCGCTCGTGGGCAGTCTGCTTGGAGAGGACATCGTCAGATGGGACCTGACCGAGGCCAAACCGCCGTGAGTGACTCGGCTGATCGGTCGATGCCACTCCGGTCTGCATTCTGACCAGCAGCGGTGCTGACCTAGAGCGATAATATATGCCAGAGTACACGATACATCATCAAGCATCTGACCACTGCTTCGAACTTCTTTGGTTTGGTGTTTTTCGATAAACATATGCATGGTTATATGAGGAGCGTTACATATCGGCTTCAGCCGATATGACAGTTATACATTTGCTTCTCGTCATTTGCTTTACATCAAATAATTTGTGAAGCAAATAGTAATCGTTGATCGTTGATTGATCGTGATCGCAAATGGATGGGTGAAATAGTGAACCGTAATACCATCAAAATGAAACCTACTGGTCCGCAAAAATAACGTATTTTCACCGCTGAAACGCTAGCTTTAAAATAGGTTTGACACTCCCAAGTCCCAATGTCATCCGTTTCCTCCGGCAGGCCGTCATCCACACTGGAATGGGCCACCTACGTCATCACGTGTCTCGTGCGACTCCTGATGGACGGCCTGGTCGGCTACTGCATCGTCACCCACTCCCTGTCCATCAAGTACTTAGAGCTGATGGTCGAGAGGTCGACCTGGTACCTGCAGACACTCGTCACCCTCAGGAGTAACCTCAACGCCTGCCAGTACTTCTTCACACGCATCAGAACCGTGACCCACTGCGTGCGCTGGTCCCAGGTGAGAATACTGTGTCACAGTGCCGCATCGGTTCGGGTGATATGAATGCTCAGTTGCTAAAGTAATAAATTATTTAACATAATGTGTTCGATATAGTTTAGATACCAAATTGATATTGTTGTTCTGCTGTTTGTAGATGAGCCCATAGGCCCGGAAACAGGGGGCAGAGGGGGCGCTTGACCCCCCCCCCCCCCCCCCCCAAACTTCGGGACCGGGTGGGGGCGCCCCCCCCCCCACTTTGTGATGGCTGATCTTACAGTTCTGTAAAAACCTTCGACTTCTTACAATGCATGAGGTTTATTTTATTTTTTTAATATGCACATATCACACATCAACTCACGTTTTCCTTAATTTTATGTTTGGTCAATGCGTTTCTCTATAAAAGCATGATGCGAAAAACCTTAACTTGCTAGCGGTCATGGCAGCAGTTCCAAAAAGATGGTGGAGCCAAATGAGGGTTTCATAGTTGGAAAATCAATTTTTTTTGCCAATGCGGTGGGTTCATAGCTGGAAATTTTGTTAACGTTAAAATGTCTTCAAACGAAGCAAAAGTTGGTGGGGCAAAACAATGTTGGTGGGGAAATTGCCCCACAAATTTTGCCTGGCACGTCATCGTTCAAGGGCGCCGGGCGGATCCAGAACGACACAGAAGTTGGTTTGGGGGCCGAATCCCAAAAAGTATCACACTACCCTACAGTGGCGGCGGATCGTATTTTCGGATGGGGGGGGCAAAGAAACCCAGGGGGCCCTCTGGACTAAAGGGCCTCCTCACAGTGCCAAAAGCCCCCCCCCCCCCCCCACCCCCCCTCCAAAAAAATGACTCGAAATTGTATCTCCTCGGAGTTAGGCCACTATATTTTACAAAGCCCCTAAATGGTCGCAAAAAAACGTCGGATAGGCCCATGTTGAAGTCTCAGGCCTGAGGGCCCCCTAAGGCCCTACCGAGGGTCCCTCTCAGGCCTACCTAGGGTCCCCCTCAGGCCGACTGAGGGCCTTCTGTCGGCCTTAGAAGGCCCCTCAGGCTGGCTGGGGGCACATCGGGCTCTGGGTCATTGTTTCGGTAAAACAACATCGAACCAACTTCTTGGAAGGCCCCTCTTACAGATTTATGGGGGAGGGCAACATCATATGTTTGCTCCCCCCCCCCAACTTCTTGAGTGGGGGAGCGGGGGCTGTTGCCCACTCCCCCTCCCATCCTGCCATCCCCCTCCTTATCCGCCGCCGCTGTTACCCTAACAACTCGTCGACTTTCGTTTCCATTTTAACCCCCGCCCTACGGGGCGCCCTGACAGGCCCCCCCTGAGGTTTTCTTAAATAACTTTTTACACATTCGGTGCATCTTACTTAGATTTTCGATAGCTGAGTTTTCAACAATTATACGTATTCTGTACAAATTTAGTTGAAATTGGTTAAGTAGTTTGGGAGATAATCATATTTTGATGACGTCATGCTGGTGAAAAACGATAAATATTTGAAAAATGGTAGAAAACAGATTTTTAAAGGAAATTGCAAATGCAATTCACCACAGATACAAAAGGCATTCTCTTTAAAATGACATTCTCTGATTTGCAAAATTTTGGGTTTTTGACTCCTAAAGTAAAAAAAACAGTGTTTTTTAGAAAACCCCCAAAAAAATCAAAATTTTCAAATATGTTACAAATACCGGAATATATGTGAGAGAACTGAGTATGGACAATACCCATCCAAATTTCAAAGCAATATCTTTATTTTTGAATGAGTGATGGCTCCCTAAGTGAAAGAAACTGATGACGTAATTGTTTAAAATAACTTTTTTTGACTTTTTTGAAAAGATACGAACACATGATTACCTTTTCTGTATTTTCTAGCCAAAACTGGTCTAGGAACATGCCTTTTTATTTACATTTATCAATTTCTAATTTTGAGGTTTTCTGAAGAGCAAAATTGCTGTTCTGGACGTGGTAAATCCGAGGCAATTCACTTGACCTGGAAGGCCACCCGTTGACCTGAAACCTAACAATCGCATACTGTTAGATTCGTCTCATGACAGGCAACATGCTGGTTCTTACTGCATTGCTCTAAGTTGCTTGGTTTGGAAGTTAACAGGGGGACCTGTCAGCCCTCCCCCCCCCCTCCCCTGTAGGGCGAAGGTGAAAAAAGCTCACGTAGGGCGAGGGTTAAAACAAATTGTCCTCTGAATAAAGGCTGCTTCGAATTCTTTTTCAATCGGAAAATGTGTATTTTTTTGGCCGAGTTCAGGTGTTCTGGGCCAAGACCCCTTCTTAGGCCCGGAAACGGGGGGGGAGGAGGCAGAGTGGGCGCCTGCCCCCCCCCCCCCCCCCCCCCCCCCCCACAGCTTCGGGACCGTGGCGTGCTATTCTCTCAACTTTGGCGTGGTTGGACCGAGCAGTTTGAAATTTACAGGATTTGATTGGGTCATGAGTACCTACAAATAGCATATCTCGGATTTTGTTTAGATCGGTGACCTGAGATATCGGGTCGATCTCGCGACCTCCCCATTATAAGTCAATGGAAAAATACGACTCTTTAGATTATACCACTTATTTGAAGGTCATCTTAATCAGCAGGTCATTCTTGATTACCCATGTCAAAGTTTTGGTCGGTGACCCCTAGAAGGTCATGACCGATGAATAGTTTTGACATGATCTTAATGACGAGCTATCGAACGGTGGGTATGTTTCGCCAACTCCCCATAGGAGCCGAGTTCGAGAGTGGGTGTCTTTCAGACGCCCCCCCCCCCCCCCCTCCCCCGCCCTCCCCAGGCCCCGGCACGGTGAATGTGGCGCCTAGCACCGGGACGGTGAAAGTGGCGCCTAGCACCGGCACGGCGCAGGTTATAACCGAAACAAGTGAACTGAAATATTACAATAGCGCGAAAATGATGTGGCATTGTGTGGGTTGTAGCTAATACTGGAAAATATCTTCGCTGTTCCCCGAACCTGTGATTCCTGATTCCCGCTTATCTAGAGGAATGTGGTTCTCCTGATTCCCGATTATCCAGAGGAATATTGTTTCCATCGAGTTCTTAAAAGGCTGCCGAACCGATTTTGCGTCGACTTAGTTCAGAGTGTGTGATAACGTAATAAATAGGTCTGTATCAATTATATCGACTGAAAACAAAACATGCTGGTTTTCGTAGATATTTTCGACAATAACTCACGTCCGAAGACTTGTTTTAATCACCGATAAACTTGCTTTAGTAAAAGATGGTTATAATTTCTTTTAAACAAGGAAGTACATCGATTTCCAGTCTATTTAAGCCGTTTTGGGGTCATGGTCTTTGTTCCTCCCTCCGGCCTCCTTGGAACCGATCCCGGTCATGACTCACCTACTAGTGCAAGGAATGGCCAGTGACCACAAGGCTGGATGCAGGCATGATGGGAGTGAGTTTAACTTTTGCGAATATGTCGTTCATTTTCAGAAGTAAGATTCAAAGTTTTGTGTTATGAACGCTGTCATTTGCTTCGGAAAATGTGATTCATGCTTCATGTGTATTATGCCACGGTTTCATTCGAACATTGCCAGAATAAGCACAGAAGAACAAACATATGCCTAAATTTTAGCGCACATATTGGAATTCAAGAACTTTGTATTTTAGCTGTAGCCTCGATACCAGTCAGTGCGAGTTGGTTGTTAGAACTCGAACTTAAATGACTGTCAAAATCGAAAATGGGGTGACTCGTCAAAAAAAAGTTTGCCCCCCAACTTTGAAATCTTTCCCGGGCCTCTGGATGAGCTTGTCCGACAAGCTCTTTATTTCCGGGTGGGATGGACGAGAGCGGCACGAGATGTGACATTGGCTCACTGTCTGTGGAAGAGCTTTACCATGGTCCACACTCGCTGGCACAAAGCGACGCTCGGATGTCATCTCGAAGGTGTGTGTGCTATCTCTGACATCCCCGTTATGTTCCAGCCGTGTACGTCTGCCGCGCTGCTGCTGGCCATGCTGAAGGGTTGACATCCCCGTTATGTTCCAGCCGTGTACGTCTGCCGCGCTGCTGCTGGTCATGCTGAAGGGTTGACATCCCCGTTATGTTCCAGCCGTGTACGTCTGCCGCGCTGCTGCTGGCCATGCTGAAGGGTTGACATCCCCGTTATGTTCCAGCCGTGTACGTCTGCCGCGCTGCTGTTGGCCATGCTGCGGGTCTGCCAGGTGGCCAGCCTGGTCTGGGTGGACCAGACCAGTGAGCCGATACGCCGCTCCTCGCTCGCTCAGCTGCCGATCGCCATACTGTTCTTCATCATGGTGCTCCACCATATCAGACGAGTAAGCTGTACCTCTTTTTTTCTTCTTTTTTATAATAAATTTAGTACGAATGTTTTTTGAATGGATGGATTTACGAGGTCAGGCCCCGCGCTAAGCATAGCTTGTTGCGCAGGCCCTGACCCCACCACCCGATCAAGCAATTCCTGGCGTCCGGCAGAATTTAGAAGCGAAAGTTATACGTGCCCGACATACCTGGACACGGTCCGCCCCGCCCTCTGACGTCACCTGACCTTGAGTGCGACCGCTGCCACCGGCCACAGGCCATCCCAGTCAGGGGCAAATAGCGAGCGCCGAAGCGACTCGAACCGGGCTGCCACTACCGGGTGAGGTCAGAAGCCCAGCGCTCTCCCAACTGAGTTACAGGGGCGGACCCTCTGATGTCTGTTCCTTCATGGTCAGTTGCTGGGCCGTGTTATTTGTATGTTGAACTACAGCGCATGATTGGGTCGGTATAGGGTATATCTACCAGGCTAACAGCCTCTCTTCACTGTATCGTTTCATTTTTCGATTTTGTCTTTCGGACTGCCTGGGCGGCAGTTTCCGTATCTCTTTCCGTTGTCCGGTTGCCTCATCCCGTCTCTCTGACGGCCTGTTTCTCCTGCATTGCATCTCTCTGACGGTCTGTTTCTCCAGCAGTGCATCTCTCTGACAGCCTGTTTCTCCAGCAGTGCATCTCTCTGACGGCCTGTTTCTCCTGTGGTGCATCTCTCTGACGGCCTGTTTCTCCAGCAGTGCATCTCTCTGACGGTCTGTTTCTCCAGCAGTGCATCTCTCTGACGGCCTGTTTCTCCTGCATTGCATCTCTCTGACGGTCTGTTTCTCCAGCAGTGCATCTCTCTGACGGCCTGTTTCTCCAGCAGTGCATCACTCTGACAGCCTGTTTCTCCAGCAGTGCATCTCTCTGACAGCCTGTTTCTCCAGCAGTGCATCTCTCTGACAGCCTGTTTCTCCAGCAGTGCATCTCTCTGACGGGCTGTTTCTCCAGCAGTGCATCACTCTGACAGCCTGTTTCTCCAGCAGTGCATCTCTCTGACGGTCTGTTTCTCCAGCAGTGCATCTCTCTGACGGCCTGTTTATCCAGCAGTGCATCTCTCTGACGGTCTGTTTCTCCTGCAGTGCATCTCTCTGACGGCCTGTTTCTCCTGTGGTGCATCTCTCTGACAGCCTGTTTCTCCAGCAGTGCATCTCTCTGACGGTCTGTTTCTCCAGCAGTGCATCTCTCTGACAGCCTGTTTCTCCAGCAGTGCATATCTCTGACGGCCTGTTTCTCCAGCAGTGCATCACTCTGACAGGTTGTTTCTCCAGCAGTGCATCTCTCTGGCGGTCTGTTTCTCCAGCAGTGCATCTCTCTGACGGCCTGTTTCTCCAGCAGTGCATCTCTCTGACGGCCTGTTTCTCCAGCAGTGCATCTCTCTGACAGCCTGTTTCTCCAGCAGTGCATCTCTCTGACGGTCTGTTTCTCCAGCAGTGCATCTCTCTGACAGCCTGTTTCTCCAGCAGTGCATATCTCTGACGGCCTGTTTCTCCAGCAGTGCATCACTCTGACAGGTTGTTTCTCCAGCAGTGCATCTCTCTGACGGTCTGTTTCTCCAGCAGTGCATCTCTCTGACGGCCTGTTTCTCCAGCAGTGCATCTCTCTGACAGCCTGTTTCTCCTGCAGTGCATCTCTTTGACAGCCTGTTTCTCCAGCAGTGCATATCTCTGACGGCCTGTTTCTCCAGCAGTGCATCACTCTGACAGGTTGTTTCTCCAGCAGTGCATCTCTCTGGCGGTCTGTTTCTCCAGCAGTGCATCTCTCTGATGGCCTGTTTCTCCTGTGGTGCATCTCTCTGACAGCCTGTTTCTCCTGCAGTGCATCTCTCTGACGGCCTGTTTCTCCAGCAGTGCATCTCTCTGACAGCCTGTTTCTCCTGCAGTGCATCTCTCTGACAGCCTGTTTCTCCGGCAGTGCATCTCTTTGACAGAGACGTGGCTGGAGGTGTTCGAGAAGGGTCCCAGGTTCCTGATTCCTCCGCCTGAGCCGCCGCGTCCGGACCCGCTCAACATTCACCAGTTCTCCGCAGAAGAAGAGAGGAACCGAGCGACGGCTCTCTGGTTTCAGATCATTCGCCAGTGTCCGCAGGTGTCGGGCCGCGTGCTGGGGAGGGAGGCTGGACACTGGATGTACTGGGCAGTGCTCGTGGTCGGCACGCTCTACTGCGCAGGGTACTATGCACTACTGAAGCATGCGCCCCTGATCTGAGTGAAGTTCGATGGCGGTTGAGCCTAGCGTGAGATTAACCTTTGCTGGTCTAGCGGTTTCACCAGGCTGGGAAGTTAGAATGACAAAATTTGTTACGCAATCTTAAATAATTGGATTTGTGCAAAGGTGACGGCGATAATAGCAATTCTTTAAATGACAGCGAAAAAGACTGCGATTCTTACTAGAAAAGCAAGAATATCTATGTCGCATTTTCTGTGACAGGGTCACCGGAGGTCTGATAAATTCGAAATAACAATGGCATGCGGTGGGGCGTGCAGTTTTATAACATGAGTTCTAATGTTTCCAAAATAATGTAGCAATTTCTGTCATTTTTACACAACCCTCAGCAGGCGGGCTAGGAAATGTTCGGAAATTATTCCGGTGAACTGTGGAGATGCGAATGGGAAATCCAGCTATACAGTGGTTGTTACTTGTTACGTACTAATGTTATTTAGAGTATTCGGTTGATCACTTTTCAAATTCCCTGTTTGTGTTGTGTCGGTCAGTTACGTGAACGAATATATCAACTGCAAAGCATGGTTACAATTTCTACGAGACATGCACCCCTTAACAACTGGATTAGACAATGGGAAGACTTCCATAGACAGAGTATACTCAGTATACTCAGTCCATGGAAAGCGCATTGCTAATTTACTGGGACCGTATTCTAGTTCCTTATCGAGAAGGCTGCACGTGCACATACCGAGAAGGTGGAACGAGTGACTGCAACTTCTTTACAAAGATAAGGGACAATGCATTAAGATATATGGAGACTGCATCATGGTGTTAGATGCATTAACAAGTGGTGGACTGCACCGCACGACACCAATTATTGCGGTACCGTCTACATATTTCCCAGGAACGGCAATCGATGAACAAGACATACGGAGACTGCGTCGTGGTGTTAGATGCGCTATATAGCAAGTGTTGCATTCAGGCGCGGCGCCGCTGTGGGGCACGTGGGAGACGCATCCCCCACTATCGTAAAGTAGTGGGGTACGATCCCCCACTATCGTAAGATAGTGGAGTGCGATCCCCACTATCGTAAGATAGTGGGGTGCGATCCCCCATTATCGTAAGATAGTGGGGTGCGATCCCCCACTATCGTAAGATAGTGGGGTACGGTCCCCCACTATCGAGGAGACTACTGCGATTGCCACTGGCTTGTTGGTAGCGAGAAAGCCTGCGTTACTCCTCTCCGCCGTCGTGTCGGTGTATTGTACTGTACTTTGTGACTGTCTCGCAGGCCCTGCCACAAATCACTATAGTCGTGACGTCACAAACACAATCAATAATGTTTGTTAAAAATACGAAAAGGTTAAAGGTTGTTATAAGGTTTGTTTGTTTGCATTAGCGAGCTTAACTTTGGCACACAACTAAGAACATTAATAGACCAAATATTTTTAAATACTCAAAATAAATCACATTCTACTAAACGGATATCTCGGCAAAAAAAAACATCTGGAACGTGGCATAAGGCAGGGAGGCCCAGCCTCATGATACCTATTCAACATAGCAGTTGCTGTATTGGCTGAACAAGTTGCGAAGTCTAATCAATTGACTGGAATACAAATACATCAGAATCAAGAAATACGAATAAGTCAATACGCCGACGATACAATTATATTTGTAGACGGAACTGAACGTTCAATCACATGAGCTGTCAAGGAGCTAGTTACTCTGGCCAGAGAAAACTCATAAAAACCAGAGAGATCACTCTGGTTTGCAAATAAACCTTGAAAAACCGCAGGTATGTCAGTAGGGACATTAGCAGATTAGATTAGTACAGAACATAGCATACAATTTGTGGATGAGCTGACAGTTCTGGGAATAAAAATAGACCGAAACGGTACAAATGTGACGGAACATAATATGCTACTCAAAATGCCTGCATTAAAAAATGAATTGGAACAGTGGAAAAGACGTAACCTTACAGAAATAGGAAGAATATGCATAGTCAAGGCTTTGTTGCTATCTAAACTTGTACATTTATTCATCGCACTTCCTAACCCTTCCAGTAAATGTATAAAAGAACTGGAGGCTTCTATTTGCATTCATTTGGGGTCATAAAAAAGATAAGATAAAACGTACTAAACTAGTACAAAACCAATCGAAAGATGGTTTAAACATGGTGCATATAGTAATTTATCAAATGTATAAAACTGACGTGGTTGAAACGATTGACAACATCACGTGCCGACTGGACACTACTCGCTACACAGGAACTTCCAGACATCGAATTGTTGTTAACGTACGGATGTGGGAAGTTGCAACAGATACAAGCCAAGTTATCAAACCCTTTCTATATAGATATCATCGATGCTTTGATAAAGTTCAATCGCGAATATAAACCATGTAACGAGGAAATTATATCTGAGAAAATATGGTTTTCAGATTGGACAAAATATTTAACAAAAATAGTTAGAAGTTGGAACGAACGAGGATTACGCTTCATAAGAGACTTATATAACTCAAGCACAGGAACAATTTATTGCAAGCAAGAAGAAGAAAATATGTATGGAATTAGTATGACGTTCTTATGCTATGAAACCTTAGTGCGAAGTCTGCCGCAGGATATACGTAGAAGTATTGACAAGACGCTGATAAATAAACCAAACATACCATATAAAATAAACTTAGTATTGAATAACAAAAAGTTCTCAAAGCAAACTTATAATGCGTTTATTTCGAACGCTTCAACACAAAATAAAAATACCAGCGAACGTCTGCGAGCAAAATGGGTGGCAGATATAAGTAAATACACGGAATGAAGTTTAGATGTTAGTGCTGCAACGACCTCCACTTATCTTCTATACCTTCATTTTCGAATAATAAATCGAATTTACGCAACTAATAAATATTTGAAAACAATACATATAAAACAATCAAGTAACTGTACATTCTGTGAAACAGCTATTGAAACCATCAGCCATCTCTTTTGGCACTGTCCCAAAACTCAACTGTTCATTAAGGAGATACTCACATTTAAGACACATTCACATTTAAGGACAACATACCAAGTCAAAATAAATAAATGCATTTAACTGGGTTTTCCTTGTTGAAACGTCCAACTTAGAAGCGCTTATAATATCATTATGTAAGGCCTGTATACATAAGGCACGACGGTTTTTGTTTTTCGACGGTTTGTTAACATTTTTATATATGAGATGGTTATGTTTGCCATAAATATAAATATTGCCATGTTATTGATCATCCCTGTTTCGGACTGTTTGTTAACATTGTTCGTGTCGATTGTGTGTTGTCTTAGGTGCGCCGTTTTACCTAACATCTTCTTCCTTCTGATTACCTTCACTACAGTGGCGATCGTTTTATCGATGTCGAAACAAAAAATAAGCATAAAAGAATATAAGTAAAAATTCAACTAAAGTGGCTCCAGATGTGAATTTTATCGTATCCAACAATCAAATCAATAGCTCCTTACCGTAATACAAATATTTTTGACATGCCAAAACAGTAGGCGCACTCACTCCCTTTGAGGTTGTGAGGCTCTGGCTGTTTTTTAACGGATATCCACATTATCTCTAGACTAGAATTGTGTACGCTTGTAGTGTGCGTTGGAATAAGCACACATTCGAGAGAATCGCACGCCAATATCGCAACACCACCGCGTCCTTTGGGCAAGCGGCAAAGGGACAGATATTCTGAGTACCGTGAGACAGAGTTCATAACCAGTCTTAGCTTTCTATGAGTGACTGCAGTCTTCCTGTTTTCGAAAGTAGTGCAGTGCTATGCTCTTATATGCAGCTGCAGTCTCCCGTGTTGATACGGGATCTGTCATTACAGACGCCCGCAGGGGTATACTGTACCTTAAGGCAGAGTGTCATGCGGCACAGTGCACCCCACCAGGCGTCTGCCCGCCCAGTTTATAAGAAAGAGACTGCATCTTCTGGTAAGAGCATAACACCGCATTACCTCGGAAAAACGGGAGACTGCAGTGGTGCATCGAAGGACACTGACCATGAATTTCCTTTATTATGAGTCAAGGACAATGTTATGCGGACATTTAGGTATTGCATGTGCATCAAGAGCTTTATCAAATCCAATGAAACATTCCGAAGTGAATATTGCCCGAATGATTTGAACAAAACATTTTTGGAAAGACAATTATCTGAGTTAAAAATACCGGGGATTCGCGTTGTATATGTAGATTTAATTAATTAATATAAATTTTATTTAGCCACTGATGCAATACAGTTGGGGGCTGGTAGTAAAAGGGCGTTTCCAACGTGAACTTTACCTGTGTTACTTAAGCAAAGTCATTTTCGGAAAGCTAATAATCTTATTTAATTTAATGTGTCTGGGCATCTTGGGTTTTCCATGTCGATTTGTCATGGTTGGGTATAATTTATTCTAATTAACGATTCTCCTAGCGGCCATTTAGCTAGGGAAACTGGGTTTCCGAAGTGAGTATAGCGTGTTTCTTCCCGATGTTGCATGTACTAATAGCAAAATACATATTCTTAAATAATGCATCGGGCATCTTCAAAAAGTTTCCCTACTTTTTGTGGAATATACATTGTTTTATCAACCGTCATGGTGGCTGCTATTTTTAGTACCAAATTCCTGCCACGAGAGGCGCCACTAGTAGTAGGTCCGCGCCTGACCCGAAACGTAGCTTTTGAGTGACTGGCACTGACTGACTGCCATCGTCAGGTGCAGGCTTGTAAAACTGCAGACTGTATTGTTGACCACCGTCATTAAATGTGTGGGCATTTACTTAGCCGAGTAGTTATATGTAATGCTACGGAAATGGTCGATTTTTATTTCGATTCATCGCCACAACATAGTCATTTCCGTCAGTCGCGTACAGTTTGTACCCAGTTTGTGCACACGCGTGAGCCAGATGTAACTCTGAGAAGCGTCTATCCCTGCGGCCGTAGCGCCTGGTTTTGACAGTATTCATAGGCGTAGGAACGCCATAAAAAGTGGGGAGGCCAGCCACCCAGGAGGCCTCCCTATCTCAGGGGCCTCCCTGTTTCAAGGGGCCCACCGGCTACCGTCCAAGGAGTAGGTGCAAACACACGTGGGAATAACAACATGAAAAGCCTGAATAAATATCCATGGAAAACACGTCAAATTTACACCATTCATTTCCTCATCGGACCCATTCGCCAAGTTTTCAGTGATATTGTTTTCAGTATCTGACGAGTTTTTACTAATGAAGGCCGTCCGAAGCAACTTAACCCTCGCCGTGCTGGGGGGTGTTTATAGACGCTTCCCCCTAAGGTTTTTCAAGGATAGCGAAAACACAGCGGCATGCAGCGCCGCCATTTTTGGCACAACTGTTCACGCATTAATTACCCAAATTGTGTGCAATTTTTGACCTCGGGTCCTCTCAGCTCAGGTCACCAGGCCAGGTTACGTGACCCCACCTAAAAAAAAGTTTGCCGTCGTACTACAGTCACAGTTTTTGGCCAATCGGTTTTAAACTTACAGGATTTCATAATGTCATAGATACCTACAATTCGTTAATCTCAGATTCTTTTTTATCGGTGACCAAAGGTCGGGCCAATTTCGTGACCTCCCCATTATAAGTCAACGGGAAAATATTAAAATGCTTCCGATTCCGAGGATACGGATGATATCAGTCCAATTCCTGCTGAATCATGTTATCATAGGTCATTATTGATGATACAGGTTCACTTTTTGTTCAGTGACCCTACAGGGTCAGCCGAGGTCATCAGAGGTCGCCAACACCTTTTTGTCAATAACTCTCGACATAATGAAGATAGAGAAGTGAAACTGGCTCCAATGTGTTTGTCTCGTCGAGACACGTTTCCCAATATGCAACATGACCTACTTGGGTTACCACTTGACCTTGACCTGAGGTCAAATTTCTAAGTTAACCTAGCCTGAGCCTCGTTCACGACGCCTGCTGACGGGCTGACTGCTGCTGCCTACTGCTGTCAAGACGTATCAACCAATCAGCGTGAACCGGTGGGGGAAATGGGATGTGCGGGGGACGGTGTATGACGTCATACCTCTGCTACCTCCTGCTTTCGCTGCTGCCAGAAAATCGTGTCAGCCGGGCAGCTGATAACACAAATTGGCGCAATTTCCAAACGTGAAGCGTGGATAAACAACCAACGATCTCCAGGCGAAAAGCTTGAAGTGAAGATGGGTATGGAGTAAGTCTGCGATAATTTTAGTTTACTGTTTATGTTGGTATTAGGTACCATAAGCCAGGCTTTCTGTAGGAGCAAATTTACCGTAGCAAGTACGCCAGATATGTATCGTGAATCGACAACATTTGTGTTCAAGTAGTAATCGCCGGAGATGATATAGGTTGGTGTGTGCTGCCGTTTTGGGCAGCCGTGGGCAGCCCGTCAGCAGGAAGTCGTGAGCAAGGCTCTGGTCAACATGAATATGAATCGAAGCTCATGGACGAGACAAAAACGATGGCATGAATGTTTTGCCTTATCTTGATTAGGTCAAGAGTTATTTGCGAGAAACAGTTTTTTTTCTCTCCAAAAATAGCCTTTTTACGTTTGATGACCTCTGGACAGTGGCGTGCGCAGAAATTCACAAAGGACCAGGTCATTGCCTTGAGGGGTGCCACCCGATCGACAGGGGCGTCACCAATATTGGCGAAATTTGTCCGGGGGGCGCCTCTCCATCCGCAACGTGCGGAAGCGGAAACGTGCGGAAGCGGAAGGAGAGACCCCCCCCCCCCCCTCCCCAGTCACTAGCCGGAGGGGCGCCGTCACTGGTCGGAGGGGCGCCCGTCACTGGTCGGAGGGGCGCCGTCACTGTCCGGAGAGGCGCCATCACTAGCCGGAGGGGCGCCGTCACTATCCGGATGGGTGCCGTCACGGGTCGGAGAGGGGCAGTCATTATTCGGAGGGGCGCTGTCACTCGCCGGAGGCGTCACTGTCTGGAGGGGCGACGTCACTCGCCGGAGGGGCGCGGTCACTGATCGGAGGGGCGTCCTCTCTTGCCGGAGTGGCGCCGTCACTGGCCGGAGGGGCGCCGTCACTGATCGGAGGGGCGCCAGCTTTGCATGGGCGCCTCGGGTCCAAAAGACCAGGTCATGCCCTGAATGACCGTACGCCACTACCTCTGGAGCCTAAATTGTTGACCTGAGCTAAACTTTGAGGACATTTTGGCTATTACATTTTTCAAGAGCCTTTCGATTTTTTATCTCCCGTTTTCCTATCTATCATAGTTCCCGAGATATTTCTGGGTTTTTGGAGCGAAGTCTTAAAACTGGAAAATCTTATTTTTGATGGCCTCTGGTGACTTCAATATTGACATGAGCCAAAACATGACTGAAATGGTTTCAAAATTATGTTTGACGAGCTTTCGAACGGTATTTTTGGTTTTTGTCTACGTTAAATAAGAGCCGAGTTCGAAGGGGATGCGATGCCCCCCCCCCCCCCCCCCTACACACACACACACACACACATACACCGGCATGGCGAAGGTGGCGCCGAGCACTGGCACGGCGCGGGTTAAGCAATACAATCGTGAACGGTGCGGAACTGCTACACAAAATGTCTAGCTATATAGGCAGCCCCATTACCGCGGTATCAGCGGCCAGAATTGCGCTTGGTGCACTGGTGCGGCAGTAATGTGAGACCGAACGAGGTGACTTCATGTGCCAGTCGGGTGCCCCGGCGGGTTACGGAAGATGTATGTGCATACTTAACAGGGCCAATGCATGTTTCAAACATCAGCGAGCGACGCATGAAGTTATGTGGGGTACACCTGATATCCTCGTTGATACCCTCGTTGTATCTCAGGGGGCGCTCGGTCGATGTCAGGGGGCCTCGGTTGATTTGAGGAGGCCCTCGGTGTATTTCAGGGGCCCTCCGTACATATCAGAGGGCCCTCGGTGCATCTCAGGGGGCCCGCTGTGTATCTCAGGGACCCTCGGTGCATCTCAGTGGGCGGTCGGTCGATCTCAGGGGGCCCTCGGTCGGTTTCAGAGGGCCCTCGCCGATATCAGGGGCCCTCGGTGTATTTCAGGGGCCCTCGGCCAATACTAGGGGCCCTCGGTTGATCTCATGGGCCCGTGGTGTATCTCAGGGGGCCCTCGGTCGATCTGATTTGGCCCTCGGTCAATCTGAGTGGGCCCTCTGTGTATCTCAGGGGTCCCTTGTTCGATCTCAGGGGGCCCTCGGTCGATCTCAGGGGACCTCGGTTGATCTCAGGGACCCTCGGTGTATATCAGGGCCCTTGGTGTATCTCCGGGGTCCTTGGTGTATCTCAGGGGCCCTCGGTGCATCTCAGTGGACGGTCAGTTGATCTCAGGGGCCCTAGCTGAGATCGACTGAGGACCCCTGAGATCAAACGAGGGCCCCCTGAGATACACCGATGGCCCACTCAGATCGACCGAGGGTCCCCTGAAATGCACCTAATGCCCCTAAGATCGACTGAGGGCCCTCTGAAACCGACCGGGGGGGGGCTCGGCCGACCTCAGGGACATCCACTCGAACTCAGGGACCCTCGGTCGATCTCATGGGACCTCAGTCGATATGATGGACCCTCGGTTGATCTTAGGGGCCCTCAGTGAATCTCAGGGGCCCTCGTTTGATCTCAGGGGGCCCTCGTTTGATCTCAGGGGGCCTTTGTTCAATCTCAGGGGCCCTCGGTTGATCTTAGGGGGCTCTTGGTGCACCACAGGGAGCCCTGGGTGCATCTCATGGGCCCTCTGTTGATCTCAGGGACACTCAGTCGATCTCAGGAGCCCTCAGTTGATCTTAGGGGCACTCGGTGCATTTCAGGCGGCCCTCGGTGCATTTCAGTGGGCCTTCGGTCGATCTCAGAGGGCCCTCTGAGTATCTCAGGGGACCATCGGTACATCTCAGGGGGCCCACAGTCGATCTCAGGGGCGCTCGGTCGATCTGAGGGGCCCCTCAGTGCATCTCAGTGATCCTCCGTGCATATCAGGGGCCCTCGGTGTATCTCAGGGGCCCTCGGTCGATCTTAGGGGCCCTCAGTCGGTTTCAGGGGACCCTTGGACGATCTCAGGGGCCCTCGATTGATCTCAGGGTGGTGTACGGTGCACCTCAGGGCCCTCGAGTGATCTCAGGTGTAATTCTTCATCAATGGGTCAGTTCTGGGTTAACTTACGGATAAAAAGTGGGGGGGGGGGGGGCAAAGCATATGGTTGGCCTCTCTACTTTCAAAAGTAGGGGGCAATTGCCCCCCCCCCCCTGTTCCTACGTATATGGCAGTATTCGTGCACTGACGAGGATCACCGACGGCGGATACAAGGGGTACCGGAGCGACTGGAACGACTGAAATCGGTCCGGAAAAAATGGCATATATCCTAAGCTTACAGAAATCTCAGTAACTTATGCAAAGGAAAGCCTTTTCCTCATTGGTTTTTTAATATAAAAGGAAACGAAATATCCCTATGTTTAGTAGGCGCAAAATGACCTGAGGAGTTGCTGTGCCCTAAAACCCCAATACACAAACAACGTGATCATTTTTAGTTTCGCTAGACTTTCTGGAAATTGCCCCTAGACCAGCTTTTGACCGCTTTCAATCCATCGGTGAGTTGTAGATCTGACACACCCGCAGTGGCTGTCAGCCATTCAAATGCGAAAATAAATGAATGATTAGTGTTAGCTTTCCATGGATGGCTGCAGTCCCGGGCTTCCGAAGCCCTGCAGTCTTATGTTTTTGTAAGCAGGCGCATGCGCAGTCAGGTGCTGTGAGACGCCCGCAGAAATATGTTGTGCCGCAGGACAGTTTCCCTGTGTCAACGGGGCCCGGGTGGCTCAGTCGGTAGAGCGTTGGACTCGGAATCCATGGGTCCCGGGTTCGAGTCTGGCTACTGGCGAGGTCATTCGGTTCCCCCGCTTGGGTCGGCGTGAGAGACCCCGACAGTCGACAGTATAAATGACAGTCGAGTAGTTGTAAAGCCCCAATACCACCACCACCCTGCATCTAGCGGCACAGCGCACCCCTCCAGATGTCTGTGACAAAAACCGCCCAATTAACACGGGAGGCTGCATAGCCGTGTAACAGCATGACACTGAAGTACTACACCGGGAGACTGCAGTTGCTCACAAAAAGATAACACTGATCATGATTTCCCATCGCATTTGAATGGACAGTGGCCACTACGACTATGTCAACACGTCACGCCAAGTGACGTCACCTCTCGGCGCAGTCCGGCCACACTCGTCGATGCACGAATGCTGCCCAAAACGGCGTCATGCCCCCCCCCCCCGCCGCCGGAAAGTTGCTACTTAGAGAGACACGTCTATGCATACGCACAACGTGGGTACACGACAAACCGAAATGACAAGGCTGCTGCGGTGGAGGGAATTGGAGGAGACGATTCGCTCATCAATGACATTTCCCAATTGTGTGACGATAAAATTAAATGAGCATAGCAACATTGCAATCACTCCATGTATGTCAAATTACATACAAACTGATCTCGCCCCCCCCCCCCCCCTCGCACACACACAAGCGAAAATCCGTGCCTCCGGGTGAATTACGTTGCGCGTCACAAAATGTCGCGGTACAGCTAGTTTGTGTGACATCCGAAAGTACGGGAATTTGATACGCCTAACCTAGCCTGGATCAGCTTGCCTCTCGCAATCCCTTCGGAACTCCTTCTGTTGCGGCATACAGCTGCGTTCCAAAGGCGGCAACGATCGCCACCGCCAGGGCCAGGTTGATGTGCTGGCTAGCGTTCCAACCATCTTCGCAATATCGTGACGCAGCGTTCGTGCTGCGGAGTGCGGGATTAGATGACGTCACTCGGGTCACTCACCGCCGCCGCCGCCGCCGCCGGGTCAGGGTGGGGAATACCCGCGCAGGGCGGGGGAGTACCCGTGCTCCAGGAGATCCAGCAGGCTGGCAACAACACCGCTGATGTCATCACATCGGCTGACTAGTCTGCCTTTTCGCGAAAGAAACTTTGGACGAAACCACTAAGTAGTGGTTTTGTCCAAAGTTGAGAAGACAAAGCGGAAAAAGTATAAATATTCGTTCCTAGTACTAGGAACCGCTATTTATACTTTTCATTTATTATAGAGATCGTGTGATTTTTACTGAGGAATTCTCATAGTGCTTATACGTAAATGCATTATGAACATGAATTGTCCCCCTTAATTGAAGCATTACACAGTAAATCAGCGTACAACCACAATCACCGTAATCGGAAGTCGGAACTGCGGTCGCTTTTCCTTCACTTCCTCCCTTTCTCACATGTCCCAAACTTATCAGCCTTAGCCTCTCTTCACTCAAGCACACCGTACACCCATAGGTGTCGATTTATATACTTTTTTGAAGGGGGTCGGACCCCCAATAATTTTGAAAATCGACACCGCTGCGTACACCTTAGCACACCATTACGTCCCCAAACTGTGCCCCTGCATCTGAAGTTTCTTTAACGCAGCAAGGTCACCTCTGAGCGCCGCCTATAGTCCCGTGTCGCGTGTTACAGCGGCGCTCATCCGCGAGGGCCGGCCACCGCCGCAGGGCTGATGGGTCCTCAGATAGCCACGGCAGCGGGCGGCCGGCGGACTGCCGGACTGCCGGACGGCGGGCGGAGGGCGGCGGGCGGCGGAGGGCGGACGGCGGACGGCGGCGGGCGGCGGGCGGCGGGCGGCGGAGGGCGGACGGCGGCGGGCGGAGGGCGGAGGGCAGCGGAGGGCGGCGGGCGGCGGACTGCTGGACGGCGGGTGGCGGCGGCGGGCGGACGGCGTTTCTCGACTCGACCGGTTCCCGGAGGTCGGACTCCACCACTGCGCGGCTCCGCGCCGCGAGACAGCGTCTCGCATAACGCGCGCGCCGGCCGCCGCGGCCGCATCGCCCGCGCCAGCTCCGTCTGACCGCGTCCGTACTGACTGCTGACTGCTGACTGCTGACCGCTGACCGCTGCTCATGATACCAGCCACCATGTGGCTCCTCTTGAGCTGCATCCTGGCGGCCGCCGCGCCGGCTCTCGGCCGTGACTGCGAGAAGATGAAGGTGCCCTTCTGCTCGAAGATGCCGTACGAGGAGCTCCGTCTGCCGAATCTCTTCGGTCACGTCACACAGGAGGAGGTGAACCACGCGCTGGAGCCGCTGCAGGAGCTGCAGACCTCCGGCTGTTTCGGCCACTACTCCTTCATGCTCTGCACGGCCCTGGCTCCGCCCTGTATCGCAGACGTGGATAGGCCGGCGCCCTGCCGCCGCGTTTGCGAGCGCGCCCGCGATCGCTGCTACGGCTTGATGCTGATGTATAATGTCACAGAGGCGTGGCCCGACTGTGACCTGTTGCCGAAACACAGCGCCGACCCGCTCTGCCTGACGCCGACGTCACTGACGCCGCGAGGTGAGTACGATGTCACTCTGATCTGATGTGACGTTACCGACGCCAAAAGGTGAGGCTAATGGCAATGTGATGTGACGTCACTGGCTCTGTATGGTGAATCTGATGGCACTGGTGTGACGTCACTAACGTCGCATTTCGAGTCTGGCATCACTGATGTGACGTCATTGATGCTGAAGGGCGAGTCTGACGTCACTTATGTAATTTGACGTCACTGACCCTGAGAGGTGAGTGACGTCCCTTATATGAATTGTGATGTGGTGTCACTGTAATGTGATGTGACGTCACTGACACCACGCGGTGTGTCTGACTGTTCAATCACTATCATAACCACAGTGAACATGACCCAGAAGTGTGCTCCTAAATGTTCCTAAAATGAGCCTGGAGATGGGGGATCCGTAGGGCTCTGACCTGGGGTCATGTGGGATACTGTTTTGTATCGACCGACATGAGAGGCTCAGGATTTAGATCCGAGATTCCGTGGGAATCCAGGTTATTTCCAATCGACTGACATCTCGATTGTATCTGGAACCACGGGGATCACCGCGGCAGTACTACGGACCCATGGCTCCATACCGCCTCGGGCAGGGACACAGCGTGGCGGCAGATATTGGCTAAAGCCCGCTTCCGCCCCACGTGGGGCTGGGCTCCACGCCACTCGCTGTTATGCTGATATAAACCATGTAAAATGTATGGGCGGCTTGTATGGGCGGATTCATGGTAACGGCAGCAACACTGTCTCGGAATAAAAATAGCAAATAATCAGTTTCGGTCTTCGGTCATATTTGTCCTGCTTTTGTTAAATACACAGGAAAAATATGACTGCTTCCAATCTTGTATGTGCAACAGCATTTCCAGAGAATATAACTGAAGTGCAGCTCATCTCCTGGCATGTGAACTAAAATGGGAACGTCGCACGATATTCGCCGGGATAAACCAGTAATGACCCGACGTTACGGAATTCCTCCAGGACATATGTCTGAGGTCTGGACCCAGATGTAGTGGGTCAGGTATGTGCCAGAGTAAATATCACCGTAACACACCACAATACAGACACGGCCAGAGTAAACATCACCGTAACACACCACAAAACAGACACGGCCCGCGTAAACATCACCGTAACACACCACAATACAGACACGGCCAGAGTAAACATCACCGTAACACACCACAAAACAGACACGGCCCGCGTAAACATTACCGTAACACACCACAAAACAGACACGGCCAGAGTAAACATCACCGTAACACACCATAATACAGACACGGCCAGAGTAAACATCACCGTAACACACCACAAAACAGACACGGCCAGAGCAAACATCACCGTAACACACTACAAAACAGACACGGCCAGAGTAAACATCACCGTAACACACCACAATACAGACACGGCCAGAGTAAACATCACCGTAACACACCACAATACAGACACGGCCCGAGTAAACATCACCGTAACACACCACAATACAGACACGGCCAGAGTAAACATCACCGTAACACACCACAAAACAGACACGGCCAGAGTAAACATCACCGTAACACACCACAAAACAGACACGGCCAGAGTAAACATCACCGTAACACACCACAAAACAGACACGGCCCGCGTAAACATCACCGTAACACACCACAAAACAGACACGGCCAGAGTAAACATCACCGTAATACACCACAAAACAGACACGGCCAGAGTAAACATCACCGTAACACACCACAATACAGACACGGCCAGAGTAAACATCACCGTAATACACCACAAAACAGACACGGCCAGAGTAAACATCACCGTAACACACCACAATACAGACACGGCCAGAGTAAACATCACCGTAACACACCATAATACAGACACGGCCAGAGTAAACATCACCGTAACACACCATAATGCAGACACGGCCAGAGTAAACATCACCGTAACACACCATAATACAGACACGGCCAGAGTAAACATCACCGTAACACACCATAATACAGACACGGCCAGAGTAAACATCACCGTAACACACCATAATACAGACACGGCCAGAGTAAACATCACCGTAACACACCACAATACAAACACGGCCCGAGTAAACATCACCGTAACACACCACAAAACAGACACGGCCAGAGTAAACATCTAAGGTGGCGAAGACTCTGTGTGAGGTTAATCATGATAATGAGAATTAAAATAACCGGTAACCTCATAATAAGTATGTAAAGTAATAAATTAAGCCGAAATTATATTAGATATTTCGCTATTGAAGCTTCGTCAGCAATGAACAATTATATGATAAAATAACAAGGCACAGTGGAGAACAACAATCACATGCATTAAATTATAGGCCACCGACGTTCTGACAACCCGCTGATACATATATACATATATACACACATCGAAACATACATATACACACATAGGCATATACATATATACACACATATATACATATATACATACATACATATACATACATATACATATATACATACATACATACATATATATATATATATTATATATATATATATATATATATATATATATATATATATATATATATATATATATATATATATATATATATATATATAAAAACC
>JAXIVJ010010287.1:45000-47815 GCA_036785665.1 Chirona hameri
AAGCCCACCATCGAGCTGATGAACGACAGGGACTACGACTTCTGTGAGTTACTCAGATCGGGCCGATAAAGGCTCTTGTCTTCGTACGGCCAGGCTATGACATCAAATTGTATGCTTCTCAATTAACGATGAGTGCTGTATAAAAGCGATGTGGGAAGAAATGGGATTTATATATCTACTTATTACTTATTACGCCGCATCGACATTGGCATTCGCCAGTTGTATCCAATCGCAGAGCGATGCAAACGAGGAAGAATATTCTCCGATTGTATCCATCTACGGCGAAAGCAAAACAGGACCGTATTACGCTTATCAGATGTTCGAAGGTTCGCTAGTAGCCGTCTTCACGAAGGATTATTGCGCTGGAAAGCTTCTGAAATATTCTGAAAGTTTTGAAAAACTACACAACTTTTACATGAGATTTTTGGCTAGAAATATCCCTCATAATTTGGTAATATGTTGGTAAGAATAAAATATGTTGACAAAATTGCGGTTTGGTGGTAATAGGAAGATAAGTATTGATAGAATCTTCCTGAAAAGTTTCAGGAAGATGCTATCAATACTTCTTGCTTATTACCACCAAACCGCAATTTTGCCAACATATTGTATTCTTACCAACATATAACAAAATTATGAGGTACATTTCTAGCCAAAAATCTCATGTAAAAGTTGAGTAGTTTTTCAAAACTTTCAGAATCTTTCAGAAACTTTTCAGCGCAATAATCCTTCGTGAAGACGGGTAGTGTATGCCGGCAAAACAGTTATACAGGGTCTTGTGCACCGGCAAAACAGTTATAACCCCCAGCAACGCCCGGTTTCCGCAGCGATCAAGGCGCGGATGGACGGCTTCGCACCGTCCCATTTTCCCTCGATCCTGAGTGTGACGGTGCTGGACATCTTCCGCGACGGCATCGTGGAGATGAAGATCGACAACAGCTCGTTCATCATCACCAACACCTCTTGCAAGTGCCCTGAGCTGGAGCCTGGCAAGTGAGTGCAGACATTGGCGATCAACAGAACGCATTGACGCTAAAATGTTGCATGCTTGTATCGGCTAAACTAATAGCCATGGACTTTGAGCTGTACAGCTGCATTGTCGCATTATCCGCCAGAAATAAGACTACATTGACAAAGCTGGATGAGCATTAATATCCTTGAAGTATGCCAATGCCTATACCAGTAATTATTATTTTTACTGACAGTAGACCACTGTTACAACTTACAGGGAATATCTAATCATGGGACACGAAGACATGAACAAGACCGAGCTGCTCCTGAGAAAGGACAGCTACGTCGTACCATGGTCCGATCCTGTTCAGAAGGAATATGGCAAGGTGAGAATACGACCGGCCCTAATAGTGAAGGAACTAGATAAGCTGTTCGACTCGATGTGTATGCCTCTTCTCATTAATATAATCACACGACAGGTTTCGGTATGTGCATAATTGTCCTCAAATCGCCAGGTGTTAATTAATGTGTAAGCAGCGACGTTTGTTTTGAACCAAAATGGTTCTGCAAACGTAGTTTTTTTATAATACACTAACCAGCGAGCATAAGTTATTCTCTTGAAATGCTTGATATTTTTGTAACGTGCAATGCAATACGCATTTCTTGCTCATTTTTACTTGGCGACGAGCACCAAAAAAACTAATCTTTTGAAATTATTTGCATTGATCATAAGCATGTCCGGCCTTCTTCATCCAGCAAAAAACCTCGTACCTACCATTAGACGAGGTATGCAAGAATAAGACGAAATAAGAACCATCGCATCTGTGATTCTCGAAAGCTTCCGTTAAACATGTTTCCCGTTGTTTTCACAACATATATCGGAAAGGCCTCAATTATGCAATGGCCGTGTGTGTTTTTTGCAGCCGGCCAGAGAGGCGTACCAGGACTCAGATAGGCGCACGTACTCACGACGTTATAACCACTACACCAACCACCACGGCTACGGCCTCGGCTTCCACCGGCCGTCCTTCACCAACATAATGATGGCCGGAGGTGCGTACGCCCTCTATCGGCACTACAGGAACAAGAAGAAGCTTGGAAAGGTGTACGGGTGAGTGACTGCGGGCAATGCGGCCAGCGGGGCATGCGGCGGGGGTGGACGGTATAGATAGTTTGGCGCAGACTTGGGATTTCTAGGTTAATTGGTACGTGTTTGTGTTATCCGTTCGGAACCAGGAATATCAAGAACAGCGGCCCTCGTTACCGATCCCAGAACGTTTCATAGGATCTGGTCTTATAATTGTATTTCATTTTCACCACATGCTTGCGTCGCGCCATGGCATATGACTTTACAAGGCTAAAACCCGGCGCCGACAGGGTTACAAGCCCTGAGGAAATGGAATGTCTTAGTCCCTCCCAAATGAGGGCCACCGCTTTGACACATTTCCGAGAGAGGTTTTGTCGTGTATTGTCCGCAGTCACCCTGGCTATGGCGGCTACGGCAGCTCGTTCGGAGCGCTGGGTGGCGGCGGGTACGGCGCATTGGGCAACCCTCGCGGCAAGTTCACCAACTACAACAACTTCGCCTCCCCGGGCGTCGGACCCGCGTACGGCGGCACCCCTAACTATGGCTACAACAACTATAACAACAACAACAACTTCAACCGGTACGGCCAGTCGGGCTCCCAAGTGCCGTCCTACCCCATCACGCACAAGCCCAACCTCGCGACCAACAAGCCCAGCTTCGCCAACAAGAACCTGAATCCGAGCTATCCGGTGACGAAGAGGCCCAGCTATCCGGTCACCTCGAAACCGTACCGAACCAGCAGCAGCAACACTTACCGCAGGTGGGCAGCAGAGGTGGACG
>JAXIVJ010010288.1:0-32500 GCA_036785665.1 Chirona hameri
ATATATATATATATATATATATATATATATATATATATATATATATATATATATATATATATATATATATATATATATATATATATATATATATATATATATATATATATATATATATATATATATATATATATATATATATATATATATATATATATATATATATATATATATATATATATATATATATATATATATATATATATATATATATATATATATATATATATATATATATATATATATATATATATATATATATATATATATATATATATATATATATATATATATATATATATATATATATATATATATTATATATATATATATATATATATATATATATATATATATATATATATATATATATATATATATATATATATATATATATATATATATATATATATATATATATATATATATATATATATATATATATATATATATATATATATATATATATATATATATTATTACCATGTAAATCAAAGCTTCAGGCAGTATGGTCATTACAAAGGGGCTATCACATGGCACTAAAAAGCACGTGAGGCCAGCCGAGAGTACAGCTAAGCATAACTGAGCAATTAAACCTAGCCTTCAGAGGAGTTACATCCGGTGGAAAATAGAGCTAAAAAGCTGAGCTCTGGTTTGACAAGAAGAGACTGAGCGTCGTCAAGCATGGCGCGACTTAACATAATCAGGCTAAGCGTCATGCTCAATCCGTCGCTGGTCGGAGCTGGCAGGTGCAAACGCCTGTCCGTCTCGAGATGACAGCTCAACGTCTTGTCCGAGGACCAAAGTAAGCAGAAAGGATCTTGTCACGCGAAGAGAACATGTAGGCACTCACGAATAACGGGCAGGTTCCTCCCAAACTGCGGCCAGTACCAGGTGTGCCGAGCCTTATGCAGGCAGGCCACGCGCTGCGTTGCACAGGAAGTCCGGCGACCGCAGTGGCCCGAATACATTTGAAATAACACTAGTCATAACAACGTTAGTGCCTGAAAAGACGCGCAAAGGTGCACCACATGCATTCATGCAGGCATAAGAGATGGCGCGTCGTTGCCGGCTCTCAGGTATGCAGATGTATTCTTGTCGTCTGGGGAAATTCCGGTCAGCGGCGGTCCGGTCAAGCAGCAGCTACCTGGCGACCGGTAACGCCGCTAATGTGCGGCAGGGCGCCGCGCAGGTGCCGTTGCCGTTTGAAACACGTGTCGTTTGATGTACGCGGTCCGGCCGGCGGTCCTCAGGGCCACATCAGAGGGCCGAGTGGCGCGGGCGGCAGCTCCGGCAGCTCCGGCTGGGGGACACGGCGTAATGCAGCCGGCCACTGCCCGGGTTCCGGGGCCCAGAGCCCGGGAATTAGACGTGCTATTCTCTGTAGTTCAGAGCGTCTCGGGACAAACATACTGCCAGTTCAGACCACTATGACCTGCGACATTCAAAGGTAGGCTGAACAACTGATGTGTGCTCGATGAAGAGGTGTGCTGCATATTTCACTGTGGCCCGAAAATGAATTACACAGGTCGAAAATTGACACATTTCGAAATGTAAGGAAAATGTAAATAACTTCTATGAAAAGTAGCTTGCTTAACCCAGCATTGACTGGGGTCTCAGCCGAACGCCATTGACTGGGGGGGGGGGGGGGGGGAGTGGGGGTGGAGGAGGGGGGCGTTAAACGCCCCCTGGTTATCTTCCGAACCAATGATCGCAGCGAGACGCGCAAGGCGACAATCGAAAGCTCTCAATGAGACAAATTTAAAGCATACTCAAAAATGTCAAAGTGAAGTCAAATGTTAGGTCACGGTCAGGTCAGGTGTCAAAATCGACGTATTTGAGCTTAAGGGCCATATTTTCCATCCAAAGCCTTCAATTACGACCATGATCACTGAAAGTGCTGCCAAAGGTATGATACACATCCCGCATGACCTAAAGTGAGATTGTTGACCAAGGTCAAGATCAGGTCACAAAAGGTAACTATGCTTAAAATATCTACGAAAGTCATGCAACACATGTTTTATGAGTTGTTTTCCACGTAGAATTCGATGGTGATAGTAATTTTACCACCTGCCTTCATATACGTGATGTTAATGTCAAGTTCAGGTTAAGTTCAGGCCACTGAAGGTCAACATTTTTAATTGATTAATATAAATAACAAAGGCATGTCTCTAGATCAGTTTTGTCTCAGAAATACAGTAGTGCCATTTATTTGTCTGTATCTGGTCCAAAAAGGATTTTTGTTGTTGTAATATGACATCATGAGTTACCCATACTTTAGATGCCATACGTCAGTCAAAAATGATGATATCAATCTGAAATTTGGTATGGTAGTTTCCCATATGTGGTTCAGATATATTCCGGCTTTTTGAATATCTTTAAAAAATCGATTTTGTGGGCATTTTCCACTAGAAATGTTTTTTTGGGGTCAAAACCCAAAAATTTCCAAATTCCGAGATAGGCAGTTTGTAGCCCTTGCAATTTTCTATCTTTTGGAGTTTTTTATTGCATTTTGCTTTAAATATGGCATTTCTACGGCTGGCAAATTTTTGCTGATTTTGGTGTAAGACTCGTTCGTATGTAGTGACGTCACTAAACTCGAGATAACTCGAGGGAAAAAAATCGACGATTTTTTTTTTGCACACATGACGTACACGTGATTTATAAGAAGGTACCCGAAGTTTCACGTTGATAGCGCTATTCGTTTTGTGCTATTACGGAAATTCATCAGGAGGCGTTAAACGCCCCCCCCCCCTCCCCAGTCAATGGCGGGTTAAACTCAGCGTTGTAAGCATACATAAGCGAGATTCTATGATTGTTTTATTAAGGATGCTGAACTTTGAATTTGGTCCTCGCCCACTCCAACTTATTGTATCTGCCGGTGGTCCTGATTTACTGGACTTTTGTTGCGTTATGCTCATATTATTGACCGCTGCGTGACATAAAACAGAGATAACTACAATTTCGAAGACATTGAAATAAGTCGTAGGTACTGTGTTGCGGAAGGCCATGCTTCTGTGAAAAGAAATGTCTGACATCCAAAGACATGCCTTGACGCGATACACGATTGTGAACGCACAAAAGCAGCATGTGTACACTTGTACGAGGAAGGCAAATCTCTGATAGACTAAACATGACATCAGGAGTGTACTGTGCTGTGGCGATGCCGTCATGGGTGATATCATGACGCCGTCATGATATCAGGAGTGTCCGGCGTCATGCCTGGTGGCGATGTTGGAGAAGCCTGCCTCCTGCTGACTGTGCTACAGACAGTGGCGTTTGGCCTTTCCCTGCGTCTGCCTTTCACGGTGGCTCGGAGCGGGCGGAGACTTCGTCACCTATCACAAGTTCAGGAACATGGTGAAGGTCAGAACTCTAAAGGAGATTCTTTCCATGCGACGCACATAAGCCTTACCCTAATATTAGACTCGGCGAAAGTCTGTGGACATGTCCCTGTCCATCCGGGCCCGGCGCCATCGGCTGGCTCTATACTGATGTATAAAGTCTGTGGACATGTCCCTGTCCATCCAGGCCCGGCGCCATCGGCTGGCTCTATACTGATGTATACAGTCTGTGGACATGTCCCTGTCCATCCAGGCCCGGCGCCATCGGCTGGCTCTATACTGATGTATACAGTCTGTGGACATGTCCCTGTCCATCCAGGCCCGGCGCTATCGGCCAGCTCGTGTGGGATATACCGCTGGAGCTGCGGCGAAGTGCCGACATGTCAGAGGCACCGCTGCGGTGCCTACTGTGCGGCCCTTACCTCCAGTATCGCCCCATACGGAGAGCTGGCCGCGCTCTGTACGTACGTCGTGCTTACGCGCTCTGTAAGTACGTCATACATACGCGCTCTGTACGTACGTCGTACATACGCGCTCTGTACGTACGTCGTACATACGCGCTCTGTACGTACGTCGTGCTTACGCGCTCTGTACGTACGTCGTACATACGCGCTCTGTACGTACGTCGTGCTTACGCGCTCTGTACGTACGTCGTGCTTACGCGCTCTGTACGTACGTCGTGCTTACGCGCTCTGTACGTACGTCGTTCATACGCGCTCTGTACGTACGTCGTACATACGCGCTCTGTACGTACGTCGTGCTTACGCGCTCTGTACGTACGTCGTACATACGCGCTCTGTACGTACGTCGTGCTTACGCGCTCTGTACGTACGTCGTGCATACAAGGGGCGTGCTTATCGACCTCCTGCCAGCGAAGGAGGCGAACTTGTCGGCTATTCCGCCGGCCTTGCCCAATGCAGTCTACAAGCCGCGAGGAGGTAATCTCTCAACAGCAATAAAAGTTGCTCAGATATATGTCTGTCACACCCAATGTTGCACGTTCGTCACTCTTGTTTATATCCCCCGCCACGAGTCTCTTTCGTCGGTTTGTACCATTTGGGACACTTGTTCCTTGTGTGTCATTGAGTTCTGAGACCTGGCTGCCGCTGTTAAGGTATAGCGGCGGGGAAGGCCCTGAGGGCTTGGTGCCGATTAAGTCAGCCTCAAGGTCTTGTATAACAATTATCATCAGTCACTACGCTGGCGGCTTGCAAGCAATATTGAACTTCATGACATTTTGTTTAAAATCATATTGCAGTGGATGGAAACGTCGGTATGATCCTCTCACTATCAACGTTTAAAATAGAGGGGATGGCAAGCTGTGAGCGTTCGATTCACCATTGAAGGTGGTTAGCAGGTGATTGACCTGCTCAGGACGCTACCCCGGGTCAGTCTGCCGACCGACGGGTACTCCTGCCGAGTACCGACCTCCCTGATCACTGCCATCATGGCATGTCACTGTCCATCATGTCGACCTCCCTGATCACTGCCATCACGTCGAGCTCTGCCGAGCCTGAACAGTAACCTGTGTCGCCGATGTCCTCTCCTCTGCTGCTGCTGCTGCTGCTGACCAACTTCTGTGCAGTGACTGACCCTGCAGCCGGTCACCTGGCGCCCGCGCCTCTGCCGGTGACGGACCAACCGTCACTGCGGAGCGGTGAGCGCTCGTCCGACGCCGGCCGGCACGCTCCCTCGGCCGGCTGACACCGCGCTGCTCCGGGACGCCAGTGGACACCGCCCGTGCACGCCGCCCGTGCACGCCTCCCGTGCACGCGGCTCGTGCATTAGCCTACGATACGATCGCGGTTGTCCCAGAAAGCGGCGAAAAAGCGCGATCGAATCGCCACCGGCCGACCTTCGCCAACGGCCGCTGCACTTGATCGCCGGTAAAAACTGCCGCCGTCGGGTAACACGGTGCGTTAAAAGCGGCCACGCCTCTCTCGGTACCGGCGCGCCGCGTGCGGGCCGCGTGCGGGCTGCGTGTGAGCTGCGACACCCTCGCAGCCGCCGCCACCGGGCCGCCACAGCCTCGCGCGCCGCGCGAGCGCAAGCCAAAATCCGCCGCCTCTTTCCTGTGCGGTAATTGAGTGGCGCTATTACGTCGATACCTCAGACGAGGCTACTAATTCGAATGCATTGGCGGCGGCGTGGCTCGTGGCGGCTGGCGGCGGAGACAAAAGGCGCGTCCGGCTGCCATTAGCGGCAGACGGTGCGCCAGAGATGCCGCAACTGCAACTCATCGCGCCGCCGCCGCCGCCGCCGCCGCCGCAGCAGCGGAGCCGAGCATCAGCTGGCAGTGCAGCGGCACGGGACGCGCCGCCGCCGCCGCCGCCACGGTCGTCATAGCAACCGTGCTGGAGGCGGGTACGTGCTGGCATCCGGTGCCGCTTGGACCGAGTCCCGAGTCCGGGAGTCCGACACTGGCCCGGGTGCATCCAGGGTCAGCCAGAGGTGAAAGAAATGGTAACCAACAGTGGTTATAATGTTGTAAGGCTTTTTGGTTCCCCTCCCAGGAAGCTGCATTCGAAAGGCAATGTTGCCTTTCACCAAGGCAATGTATACGTATCACTGAGTGCGGCATGAATTGTGTGTTTGTGAGAAATTGTATGTGTGCCGTGTGGGTTTGTGTGAATAGCTAACTTGTTCCCGCATGTCGCGAACCTGGCCCAGACTCTGAGCGGTAATCGCCACGCCGTGTGTGGATTGCTCAAGAATGTAAATACAATGTTGCCGGCGGCTTTTGGGAATCACAGGTTCGGGTTTTGAGAATCAAGTGTTCCCTATAAATAAATCCGTTCTGGGTACTGACTGTTTTGAATACCACGAGTTTGAATGTCCAAAATGCTGTTGCTGGACGTTGTCAACTTAACTTGGGCAGGCTTGAGTCCCCTCTTGACGTTTGAAGACTGGAAAGACAACGAAAGTCGTGTTCAACGTGCCGTCTCCAGGAGGGAGGGGAGGGGAGGGGAGGAGTACTCTGTGGCACACCGTCTCCAGGAGGGGAGGGGAGGGGAGGGGAGGGGAGGGGAGGGAGGGGAGGGGAGGGGGAGGGGAGGGGAGGGGAGGGGAGGGGAGGGGAGGGGAGGGGAGGGGAGGGGAGGGGAGGGGAGGGGAGGAGTACTCTGTGGCACACCGTCTCCAGGAGGGAGGGGAGGGGAGGAGTAATCTATGGCACACCGTCTCCAGGAGGGAGGGGAGGGGAGGGGAGGAGTACTCTGTGGCACACCGTCTCCAGGAGGGAGGGGAGGGGAGGAGAGGAGTAATCTATGGCACACCGTCTCCAGGAGGGGAGGGGAGGGGAGGGGAGGGGAGGGAGGGGAGGGGAGGGGAGGGGAGGGGAGGGGAGGGGAGGGGAGGGGAGGGGGAGGGGAGGGGAGGGGAGGGGAGGGGAGGGGGAGGGGAGGGGAGGGGAGGGGAGGAGTACTCTGTGGCACACCGTCTCCAGGGGGGAGGGGAGGGGAGGGGAGGGGAGGGGAGGGGAGGGGAGGGGAGGGGAGGGGAGGGGAGGGGAGGGGAGGGGAGGGAAGGAGTACTCTGTGGCACACCGTCTCCAGGTGGGAGGGGAGGGGAGGAGTACTCTGTGGCACACCGTCTCCAGGAGGGAGGGGAGGGGAAGGGAGGGGAGGAGTACTCTGTGGCACACCGTCTCCAGGAGGGAGGGGAGGGGAGGAGTACTCTGTGGCACACCGTCTCCAGGAGGGAGGGGAGGGGAGGGGAGGAGTACTCTGTGGCACAGCGTCTCCAGGAGGGAGGGGGAGGGGAGGCCGGAGGGCAGGGGTGATCAATGGCACACATCGCGTCGTCTCCAGGTGGGAGGGGAGAGGTGTCGGCACCATCTCCAGGGGGGGGGGGGGGGTAGGGAAGCGGTGATCGGTGGCTCAACTAACCCCGTCCCCAGGTGAGAGGGGTGTGGAGTTGATCGGTGTACAACTGGCACCTCTCCTTGGTCACGCCGCTGCCGCTGCCGCTGCCCGATGCCCGGTGGTGTGGTGTTGGTGAGCTGCTCGGTGGTGTGGGTGTTGGTGAGCTGCTCGGTGGTGTGGTGTTGGTGAGCTGCTCTGGTGGTGTGGTGTTGGTGAGCTGCTCGGTGGTGTGGTGTTGGTGAGCTGCTCGGTGGTGTGGTGTTGGGGAGCTGCCCGATGGTGTGGTGTTGGTGAGCTGCCCGGTGGTGTGGTGTTGGTGAGCTGCCCGGTGGTGTGGTGTTGGTGTGAGCTGCTCGGTGGTGTGGTGTTGGTGAGCTGCTCGGTGGTGTGGTGTTGGTGAGCTGTCCGGTGGTGTGGTGTTGGTTGAGCTGCCCGATGGTGTGGTGTTGGTGAGCTGCTCGGTGGTGTGGTGTTGGTGAGAGCTTCCGTTCCCACGCTTCTGCTGCCTGCCGCCGGGGCTGCGGCAGCTGGGGAGCGACGGGCGGCGGGCCGCGCTGCCCCCGGTGTCGGTCGTGACGCCCCCACGCCGGTCCCAGCTCACGGCAGCGGCAGCAGACAGCAGCACGGCCTGCCGGATCAGACACACAACACACGGCGGCGGCAGCAGACAGCAGCACGGCCTGCCGGATCAGACACACAACACACGGCGGCGGCAGCAGACAGCAGCACGGCCTGCCGGATCAGACACACAACACACGGCGGCGGCAGCAGACAGCAGCACGGCCTGCCGGATCAGACACACAACACACGGCGGCGGCAGCAGACAGCAGCACGGCCTGCCGGATCAGACACACAACACACGGCGGCGGCAGCAGACAGCAGCACGGCCTGCCGGATCAGACACACAACACACGGCGGCGGCAGCAGACAGCAGCACGGCCTGCCGGATCAGACACACAACACACGGCGGCGGCAGCAGACAGCAGCACGGCCTGCCGGATCAGACACACAACACACGGCGGCGGCAGCAGACAGCAGCACGGCCTGCCGGATCAGACACACAACACACGGCGGCGGCAGCAGACAGCAGCACGGCCTGCCGGATCAGACACACAACACACGGCGGCGGCGGCAGGCAGCAGCACGGCCTGCCGGATCAGACACACAACACACGGCGGCGGCAGCAGACAGCAGCACGGCCTGCCGGATCAGACACACAACACACGGCAGCGGCGGCAGGCAGCAGCACGGCCTGCCGGATGAGACACACAACACACGGCGGCGGCAGCAGACAGCAGCACGGCCTGCCGGATCAGACACACAACACACGGCGGCGGCAGCAGACAGCAGCACGGCCTGCCGGATGAGACACACAACACACGGCGGCGGCGGCGGCGGCGGACTTTCCAGGCAGGCCCGCGGCCGCACCGAGACAAATGTCCCGACATCTTGTGAAATCGTGCAAGGTGAGAGACGGCGAGATTACGGTCACTACTGATTGATCTATGGGAGAAACCAGCAACGAAATTGACAGTATGCCGTAAATGATTGGTAGTGCTCTTGTGCAACTGTTGTCCACACTGGCGGATCCAAGGGGGGGGGGGGTATCGGGGGCAAATGCCCCCCCCACCCACAGGAAGCGGGGGGGGGGGGGGTGGCATTCAATACAAGTATCCCCCGCGCGTTCCCTGCACTGAACGTGAAAAACAATGATCTTAGGAGAAAACTTCATGAAAAAGGAAGTTTTTTTCTCGAGTGATTGAATTTGAAGTTTGTAGGTATGCCTTGCCTTCAATGATAGGCAACAGCGCACCTGATGCAATGCAAGCAGCTCCGGTGACACCTAACCCGCGCCCCGCTGGGGGGGGGGGGGGGCAGATTCTGCCCTCTCCCGGACTTTTTCAATAACTTTAAAACTATGATAGATATAAAACTATGATAAAACTATGATGGCCTCAGAGCCGCTGTGCGGTCGGGTGGTAAGGCGTGCCGACGTGTCCGCCCGCCACACGCGCGCCAGTGAAGGCGGCCAGCTCGAGCTGCCCCGCGTGCGGACGGAATTCGCAAAGCGCAGTTTCGTGTACCGAGCTGCGAGTGCCTGGAACGCCCTCACACCAGAGGCTAGGCGATAGCCCATCTGCATGCTGCATCTATATACCGGGATATGGTTGCGATCGATGTCAGCGGCCGGGGTCGGTCTGTGTTGCCACTATTTTGCCGCTGTTTTATCATCTGTATTTTTATCATCATCTGATGCTGTATTTTGTATTTTTATCTTGGTGTACTTAATTTGTGTAATGACGTGGATACCATAAAACCCATACTATGGAGGGTCCTAATACATATATCTGTATCTGTATCTGTATATCAACGTGAAACTTGCAGCACCTTATGCTGCATCAATTCTACGTCTTCTTACTAAGTTGCAATGAAATTGGTGTAGTATTGTGAGAGATAATGACGTTTTAATCACGTTATGTCATGCCATTTTTGGTGGAAAAAACGATAAATGTTTGCAAAATCGTAGAAAATAGTTTTAAAGTAAATTGGAAATAAGTAGTCAAAAGAAAGGATTTGTTTTCTTCAAAATTGCTATCTCGGATTTTCGAAATTTTGTTTTTTGATCCCCCCCTCAAACAAAATCGGGGGGAAATCAACATTTTTTGGTAAATTTGACAATTTAATTTCTTAAGCTCGAATACCAAAATAAGGTGACCGGCCCAAATCAGCGGGGAAAACAAATGGGGTACTTTTTTGCCACAAGAAGATGCCCCCCCCCCCCCCCCACACGGAGAGAGGCTGGATCCGCCAGTGGTTGTCCACTTCGAAGAGACAATCGTCCAAACCACCGGCGAAGAGCAGATCCGCAACTGAAACGACCCGGCTTCTCCTGATCACCTGGCAGGTGATAACAACAATCCCCTGCCCGGTAACAACACTCCCTGCCCGGTAACAACACTCCCCTGCCCGGTAACAACACTCCCCTGCCCGGTAACAGCACTCCCCTGCTCGGTAACAACACTCCCTGCCCGGTAACAGCACTCCCCTGCCCGGTAACAACACTCCCTGCCCGGTAACAGCACTCCCCTGCCCGGTAACAGCACTCCCCTGCCCGGTAACAACACTCCCTGCCCGGTAACAGCACTCCCCTGCCCGGTAACAGCACTCCCCTGCCCGGTAACAACACTCCCTGCCCGGTAACAGCACTCCCCTGCCCGGTAACAGCACTCCCCTGCCCGGTAACAACCTCCCTGCCCGGTAACAGCACTCCCCTGCCCGGTAACAGCACTCCCCTGTCCTGTAACAGCACTCCCATGCTTGGTAACACCACTTCCCTGCTCGGTAACAACACTCCCCTGCCCGGTAACAACACTCCCCTGCCCGGTAACAACACTCCCCTGCTCGGTAAAAACACTCCCCTGCTCGGTAGCATCCATTCGGTCCGTCCGGAGTGACTGACTGCGGTTGGCCACTGATGCTGTATAACGGCGATGACGCCGTGTCGCTGACGCCGTGTCGCTGATGCCGTGTCGCTGATGCCGTGACGCTGACGCCGTGACGCTGACGCCGTGTCGCTGATGCCGTGTCGCTGATGCCGTGACGCTGACGCCGTCGGCTGAGCCCCTGATGAGCTCTCGGCCGGATCTCGGGCGATAACAATAACTCTTTAATTAGGGGATGTAGCTGTCAATGGCGGATTGATGGCCGGCCTTGGCTCCGCGCTGCACCGGCCGTCAGGTGGTGTCAGGCCGTCAGGGGTGTCGGGGTGTCAGGGGGTGTCGGGCCGTCAGGTGGTGTCGGGGTGTCAGGTGGTGTCGGGGTGTCAGGGGGCGTCAGGCCGTCAGGGGTGTCGGGGTGTCAGGTGGTGTCGGGGTGTCAGGGGTGTCGGGGTGTCAGGGGGCGTCAGGCCGTCAGGGGGTGTCGGGGTGTTAGGGGGTGTCAAGCCGTCACAGGGTGTCGGGGTGTCAGGGGGTGTCAGGCCGTCACATGGTGTCGGGGTGTTAGGGGGTGTCAGGCCGTCACAGGGTGTCGGGGTGTCGGGGTGGCAGGGGGTGGCAGGCCGTCACAGGGTGTCGGGGTGTTAGGGGGTGTCAGGCCGTCACAGGGTGTCGGGGTGTCGGGGTGGCAGGGGGTGGCAGGCCGTCACAGGGTGTCGGGGTGTTAGGGGGTGGCAGGCCGTCACAGGGTGTCGGGGTGTCGGGGTGTCAAGGGGTGTCAGGCCGTCACAGAGTGTCGGGGTGTCAGGGGGTGTCAGGCCGTCACAGGGTGTCGGGGTGGCAGGGGGTGGCAGGCCGTCACAGGGTGTCGGGGTGTTAGGGGGTGTCAGGCCGTCACAGGGTGTCGGGGTGTCGGGGTGGCAGGGGGTGGCAGGCCGTCACAGGGTGTCGGGGTGTCAGGGTGTCAGGGTGTCGGGGTGTCAGGGGGTGTCAGGCCGTCACAGGGTGTCGGGGTGTCGGGGTGTCAGGGGGTGGCAGGCCGTCACAGGGTGTCGGGGTGTTAGGGGGTGTCAGGCCGTCACAGGGTGTCGGGGTTTCGGGGTGTCGGGGGGTGGCAGACCGTCACAGGGTGTCGGGGTGTCGGGGTGTCAGGGGGTGGCAGGCCGTCACAGGGTGTCGGGGTGTCAGGCCGTCACAGGGTGTCGGGGTGTCGGGGTATCAGGGGGTGGCAGGCCGTCACAGGGTGTCGGGGTGTCGGGGTGTCAGGGGGTGGCAGGCCGTCACAGGGTGTCGGGGTGGCAGGGGGTGGCAGGCCGTCACAGGGTGTCGGGGTGTCAGGGGGTGGCAGGCCGTCACAGGGTGTCGTGGTGTTAGGGGGTGTCAGGCCGTCACAGGGTGTCGGGGTGTCGGGGTGTCAGGGGGTGGCAGGCCGTCACAGGGTGTCGGGGTGTCGGGGTGTCAGGCCGTCACAGGGTGTCGGGGTGTCAGGGGGTGGCAGGCCGTCACAGGGTGTCGGGGTGTCGGGGTGTCAGGGGGTGGCAGGCCGTCACAGGGTGTCGGGGTGTCAGGCCGTCACAGGGTGTCGGGGTGTCGGGGTGTCAGGGGGTGGCAGGCCGTCACAGGGTGTCGGGGTGTCGGGGTGTCAGGGGGTGGCAGGCCGTCACAGGGTGTCGGGGTGTCAGGCCGTCACAGGGTGTCGGGGTGGCAGGGGGTGGCAGGCCGTCACAGGGTGTCGGGGTGTCAGGCCGTCACAGGGTGTCGGGGTGTCGGGGTGGCAGGGGGTGGCAGGCCGTCACAGGGTGTCGGGGTGTCGGGGTGTCAGGGGGTGGCAGGCCGTCACAGGGTGTCGGGGTGTCGGGGTGGCAGGGGGTGGCAGGCCGTCACAGGGTGTCGGGGTGTCGGGGTGGCAGGGGGTGGCAGGCCGTCACAGGGTGTCGGGGTGTCGGGGTGTCAGGGGTATCGCCGCTACAGGTGCCCATCAGCCGACCCATAGGCGGACTTATCTCTCACCGGCCGGCCGATTTATTCTCCCAGCAATGGCAGCGAGTGTGACATTGAATGGCGTCCATTTGGCACGGTAATCGATCAGCGAACATTTGCTTTCCATTAACAATTTTTCCTGGTCGGCTACCGTGGCAACCCTTCGCGGCAACGTCCTTGGTTTCTGGCTAAAGTTTAAGCACTTATCATGAAAACCGAAAACTGAATTTCTGAGGTAAGCCAAAACTTATAAAGGCCGTTGGCCAAAAGCCTTTGGATAAGCCAATGCCTTATACCATTTATGCTAAGAAACATGACTCTAAAGTACTACCAGATCGCTGTAATCACTTGCTGCACCTGCGTGAGTACCAGCCGGTCCGTCCTTCTGTAGGGAACTGCGCACTGCAGCGCGACACATAGCCGCGACAGCACGGCAGGTATCACGTAACGAGACGACGGTGGTGACGGTGGTGGCAGCTCGGGTATACCGGGAACGTGTCGCGTGGCTCGTCCTGTCAACATCAGCAGTGGCCAGCCTCCATCGTGATAAGGCTGACGTCGGTAACCACTTTCCTCCTACCGCCGCCGCAACCGATTGCTGCGCGACAAACCGCTGAGGAAACAGGCCATTGACCGCTCGTTGGAAAAATGCTGCAAACTTGGTCTCAAATGTAAAAATGGGAAGCTCATGCATGGGCAATGACACTGTTGTTGGTATTTTTTTCAGTAGAGGATCTGCGGTCATCAGATGAGTCCGATGCATGCTTGTCTCTCTTCTACATTCGCGCTGATTCTGGAACGAACGTTTCTGATTTCTGAAACTGAAACGGACATCATTCCGTCTTCTCGGCGCAGAATGGCCAACCGAAGGACATACGGCCAGGCTGGGAGACAGAAAGACAGCTGGAGAGACGGAGAGGAGATGTGACGAGTCAGAGCCGGTTTGTCTCCTCCCTCCTCCTCCGATAGCGGGTTGATATCGTGCCGACCCTCCCACCGCAGCGGCGGCGGCGGCGGCGGAGGCGGCGGGCCGTCGGCTGTCGGCGCCACCCTCGCCTCCAGCGGCCGTGCTCGCGTCTCTCTCGGCCGCTCCTGCCGCGGGCCTGGCGGCGTCACGTGCAGCCCGGAGAGCGGCACGGACGGTCTCCGCCCCCTGCCCGGCTGCAGGGGCGTACCGAGCGGCGGTGGCTTGTCGGAGGATCTTAATGCTGCCGGATCTGCGTTGGGCTAGGCTGACTGGCGACCTCTCCAGCCATCAGCACTTCAGCCGCCGGCCGGCACTGGGCGGAACTGGCGACCTCTCCAGCCATCAGCACTGCAGCCGCCGGCCGGCACTGGGCGGAACTGGCGACCTCTCCAGCCATCAGCACTGCAGCCGCCGGCCGGCACTGGGCGGAACTGGCGACCTCTCCAGCCATCAGCACTGCAGCCGCCGGCCGGCACTGGGCGGAACTGGCGACCTCTCCAGCCATCAGCACTGCAGCCGCCGGCCGGCACTGGGCGGAACTGGCGACCTCTCCAGCCATCAGCACTGCAGCCGCCGGCCGGCACTGGGCGGAACTGGCGACCTCTCCAGCCATCAGCACTGCAGCCGCCGGCCGGCACTGGGCGGAACTGGCGACCTCTCCAGCCATCAGCACTGCAGCCGCCGGCCGGCACTGGGCGGAACTGGCGACCTCTCCAGCCATCAGCACTGCAGCCGCCGGCCGGCACTGGGCGGAACTGGCGACCTCTCCAGCCATCAGCACTTCAGCCGCCGGCCGGCACTGGGCGGAACTGGCTTCATGGATCCCATGTGATATCGCCGACCCAGCTCTATCCGCCGTAGCGATGGACACATCGGACATAAATGGACTCTTTTGATGAGGTCTGGGCTCTTTCTTCTCTGCTTCAGCTTGAAGATCTTCATTCCCAGTTTGGGGTGAAGATAGTGGCAACAAGAGGAGTGGTAAAGCACAAGTTTCCGATAGCCGGCTTTCGATTGTCCTGAATCCTCTCCCAGCTTCCCTCGTCTCATTCAGATATTTACTCCTAATGATGTCTGGCTCCTGGCAAACTTTCGTCTGCCTCATACCACCCAAATTCCTCCCTACAACTCTACTACGAAATGACAAGCTGTATTTTCCCCATTTTACTAGACTCGTGCCCTGAGCGAGAAATGACCCGTACTGACCCACTGGGTCATCGTCTCGGGGCGAATTTATCCCATGAAAAGACAGGACTGGAAGCTTACGTGTCCTGATGGGCCATTTGCCGAATCCTGCCTCGATATGGTGATCAATGGTTGCTAAAAAGCCATACAATATATGCAGACATGTAATTTAACACTCTGAGTGCCTCCGATATCTACACTGCAAGGACGGGCGTGATGTTGACATTTACGAGCTAAATAGAAATTAAACCAGATCATCTGATCGCAGACGTTCTTCTGGTATTACGCTGCTGTGACGTTACCACTAGTTAGCCGATCACAGGTATGGTGGAGGTCAGAGACATCGCATCTCGCCCCGCCCCGGGTCAGGTCGGTCCCGTCCCGGCGCGGGGACGTGGGCGCAGAGCCGGGCCGAGAGTTTCGAAACCGTATGACACGGGCCCAGCGCGGCGCGGCTGGCCCACTCTCTGCCCGGGCCCGTTTGACAGCTAATTATCCAGGCAATTTTCTCGCCGTCATAAATACGGGATCGGTGGTGCGCGGGCCGGCGGCCGGTGATCAGCTGACCTCTGACCTAGTGTGACTGACGGGGCGCCATGGCGGACCGACCGGCGCCGCCCGCCCCGGCGCGTCATTACGCGCCCGTAAGCGTATGCAAAACGCCGGCTATCTCCGATCTTTATTTGTTCTGAATGAATGGGCCGGCCGATTGCAGTGTGTTTACCGTGACGCGGGCGCTCCTGCCGGGCTTGAGAACGGGCCCTGGAGCTGTGTGAGAGGACTGGTACGGCACGATACAGCCGCTGCCGGGCCCGTGAGCGGCCCTGGAGCTGTGTGAGAGGACTGGTACGGCACGATACAGCCGCTGCCGGGCCCGTGAGCGGCCCTGGAGCGGTGTGAGAGGACTGGTACGGCACGATACAGCCGCTGCCGGGCCCGTGAGCGGCCCTGGAGCTGTGTGAGAGGACTGGTACGGCACGATACAGCCGCTGCCGGGCCCGTGAGCGGCCCTGGAGCGGTGTGAGAGGACTGGTACGGCACGATACAGCCGCTGCCGGGCCCGTGAGCGGCCCTGGAGCTGTGTGAGAGGACTGGTACGGCACGATACAGCCGCTGCCGGGCCCGTGAGCGGCCCTGGAGCGGTATGAGAGGACCGGTAAGGCACGGTACGGCCGCTGCCGGGCCCGTGAGCGGCCCTGGAGCGGTGTGAGAGGACTGGTACGGCACGATACAGCCGCTGCCGGGCCCGTGAGCGGCCCTGGAGCGGTGTGAGAGGACCGGTACGGCACGATACAGCCGCTGCCGGGCCCGTGAGCGGCCCTGGAGCGGTGTGAGAGGACTGGTACGGCACGATACAGCCGCTGCCGGGCCCGTGAGCGGTCCTGGAGCGGTGTGAGAGGACCGATACGGCACGGTACAGCCGCTGCCGGGCCCGTGAGCGGCCCTGGAGCGGTGTGAGAGGACCGGTACGGCACGGTACAGCCGCTGTGAGAGGACCGCACCGATCGGTACGGAGCTGAAGCGGAGGCTGAAAATGTGCCGCCCGCGCTCACCGCCGCAGCCCCCGCAACCATCGCTACAGTCCTCAGTAATGTGTCTAACCCGCGCACGGCCGAACGGCCGGGGGGAGGGGGGGGGGGTTGATTTCAGCCCCCCCCCCTAAGATCCCGAAAACCACGCAACGTAGCGACAACCTGAAAACGGCATTATATAGCTAGAGACAAGCTCTGTCGAACGTATATCGGTCTTTTGTTATGTCAGGTCAATATTGAGGTTACCAGAGGTCGTCGAGGGTCAGATTTTCCAGTTTTAGGACTTCGCTCCAGAAACCCCCAGATATCACAAGAACTAGGATAGCTAGGAACAAACGAAACCAAAAATGGAAATCCCTTGAAAAAATCCAATCGCCAAGGTGGCCTCAAATTTTATATCGGTCAATAGTTTAGGCTCCAGAGGTTATCAAAGGTCAAAACGGCTATTTTTTGGCAAAGCTGTTTTTCGAAATAGCATTTTACCTAATAACGATAGGGCAACAATTTCGACGCCATCGTGTTTTCCTCGTCAAGGCACTTCGAATCATATTCATGTTGACCAGGTTAGGTTAAAATATAAATTTGACCTCAGGTCAAGGTCAAGTGGTGACCCAAGTAGGTCAAGTTGTATATTGGGAGACGTGTCTCGTCTCGATGAGACAAACACATTCGTACCAGTTTCACGTATCTATCTTCATTCTGTCGAGAGTTATATACAAAAAAAAGTGTTTGTGACCTCGGATGACCTCGGCTAGCCCTGTAGGAGTCACTGAACAAAACATTATCCTGGGTCATCATGAAAAGCCTATAATAACATGATCCAGAAGGAATTGGGCCGATATCATGGGTATCCTCGGAATAGGAAGCATTTTAATATTTCACCATTGACTTATAATGGGGAGGTCACGAAATTGTTCGACCTAAGGTCACCGATATTACAAATCCGAGATAAACGAATTGTAGTTATCTATGGCCTTATGAAATCCTGTAAGTTTGAAACCGATCGGCTAACAACTGTGGCTGTGGTATGACCGCACATTTTTTTTGGAGGTGGGGTCACGCGACCCTGGCTTGGTGACCTGACCTAAGATGACCCGAGGTGTTTTTTTTAGACTATATGAGTAATTGATGCTCCAACAGCTGTGCCAAATTTGGCGGCGCTGCGCGCCGCCGTTTGCCCGCTATTCAGGAAAAACCGGAGAGGGGGGGAAATCACCCCCGGCCGTGCATGTGTTAACAGTGGTGTTGTGTTAACATGATGGCGGAAACATGACCGGGTGCGGGTCTGTGCAGGGGGTTTGGACGGAAGTGGCAGACGTCGTGACTGTCTCGACGTCTCGCTCGCCCCTGCCGGGCTCCCGGCGGCCGCCGCTGCCACTGTCCCCGTGTCGCCAGCACTGTCACCATGTCGCGTCGACACGTCTTTATTCTCGAGCGGGCGGCCACCGGACGACACCGGGCCGAGAAGCAATTTCGCCGGTGGCGCGATGGAGATGAGCGAATTCCCCGAGCTGGCCGTCGTTAGTCGCCGCCGCGCCGCGCCGGTACCGTCGCCGTCGACGATCGCGCCGTGCCGCCCCCGGGAGCGCTTGCCGCCGGCCGAGCGCTTATCAGAATTAGGGCGGGCCGGCCTACGCTCCTACGCTCCCACGCGGGTCAGTGCCGGGTCGCGGACCGCGCTGTCCGTGCATAGTGTATACATCCCGCGGGGCAGGGGAGCGGGGCGGAGACCTGACACGTGTCTGGTGCCGGCCGACATCTGCCGCGCAGGTCAGACGAGACGCACGGTGGCATGATGCGCGCGTGTCACCCGTCATACGCCAAGTGTCGTTATGTCATGTCCTGTTATGGCATGTTAAGTCCACCACATAGCTTAAGGAAAGAGTGCGATCATATTAGGAACAAGGTATGTGTAAAAATAGTAGGATTGCAAACAATGAAGTATAGAAAAAGCTGAAACGGGTCGCGGACTTTTTTGCAAGGGACATTCCGCCTGAACTGCAAACTGCGGGGGACTCGTCCGCCCCCAGTCCGAAGTCCGACCCGCCATTCCTTCCTTCGTGCATGCCGGTATCGCTGGTGCCACTGGTGCCACTGGTGCCACTGGATCACTGGTGCCACTGGATCACTGGTGCCACTGGATCACTGGTGCCACTGGTGCCACTGGATCGCTGGTGCCACTGGTGCCACTGGATCACTAGTGCCACTGGTGCCACTGGATCACTGGTGCCACTGGTGCCACTGGTGCCACTGGATCACTGGTGCCACTGGTGCCACTGGTGCCACTGGTGCCACTGGACCACTGGTACCACTGGATCACTGGTGCCACTGGATCACTGGTGCCGGCAGTGTGATGTGTCCCGGGCGCCAACAGTGACGTGTCCCGGCGTCGTGCCAGTGACGTGCCAGACAAGGTCGACAATGAGAGGCGCTAAAAATCGACGCCCTAATTGAATAATGGCAGACGCGAGACAGGCTGAATTTTAATTTAGGAGCATCTGAATTGACTGTGAAATCATTTGAAATTGAGAGGGGCGGTGGCTTCTAATTGGAGAGAGGGTTGGATTGTTGGCGCGGCCCGCACTGCCGGACCGGCGCGCCCATTATTACCCTGGTAATTGGTGGAAATTGGCGCCGATGGCTGTGCAGTCGGCACGTTTAATTGGTCGCCGCCGTCGCACCGACTGACTGCGTCAACGTGAACCCGAATATCAATAACGCGGCCGGTTATATGCCGGCAACGAGCTGGAGCGAGATACCGATGATCTTCGCCGCAAACTAGTCCTGCGATGTTGGCGACTTGTCCGGTGTCATCTGGGGAAATAAGAGGTTAAATGAGAGTGTTTGTGAGTATGTGCGTGCGTGCGTGCGTGCGTGCGTGCGTGCGTTCGTCTGTGAGTTCGTGTCACATGTGTGAGTTTGTAAGGGTGTGGAGACAGAAAGACCAAGTTGTCCGTCACCCGGTGGGCGTGTGAAGTGTGACGGCGTGTCACACGTGTGACTCGTCTTGTCTCGGCCTGTTAAAGGGATGACGGCTTAAAGCGCCAGGATCGTTCCCCGGAGCCGGTGTCGCCGTGAAGAGATCGGCTTTCACCGGCGGCCGGCCGGGCCGACAGCGGGGAAGGCAGATAAGACTGCCGGCCGGCTGAGAAGGTGGCCGGGCGGCGGTGCACGGCTGAGGTCACATCACACGTATCACTTGTCACACCGAGACCGGGTGTCGTCCGGGCACGGGTTACTGGGCTGTCCCAGTGGGGTGCGGGGCTCGAGGGCAGACTCGCCAGGGCACGGGTTACTGGGCTGTCCCAGTGGGGTGCGGGGCTCGAGGGCAGACTCGTCCGGGCACGGGTTACTGGGCTGTCCCAGTGGGGTGCGGGGCTCGAGGGCAGACTCGTCCGGGCACGGGTTACTGGGCTGTCCCAGTGGGGTGCGGGGCTCGGGGGCAGACTCGCCAGGGCACGGGTTACTGGGCTGTCCCAGTGGGGTGCGGGGCTCGAGGGCAGACTCGCCAGGGCACGGGTTACTGGGCTGTCCCAGTGGGGTGCGGGGCTCGGGGGCAGACTCGCCAGGGCACGGGTTACTGGGCTGTCCCAGTGGGGTGCGGGGCTCGAGGGCAGACTCGCCAGGGCACGGGTTACTGGGCTGTCCCAGTGGGGTGCGGGGCTCGAGGGCAGACTCGTCCGGGCACGGGTTACTGGGCTGTCCCAGTGGGGTGCGGGGCTCGGGGGCAGACTCGCCAGGGCACGGGTTACTGGGCTGTCCCAGTGGGGTGCGGGGCTCGAGGGCAGACTCGCCAGGGCACGGGTTACTGGGCTGTCCCAGTGGGGTGCGGGGCTCGGGGGCAGACTCGCCAGGGCACGGGTTACTGGGCTGTCCCAGTGGGGTGCGGGGCTCGAGGGCAGACTCGCCAGGGCACGGGTTACTGGGCTGTCCCAGTGGGGTGCGGGGCTCGGGGGCAGACTCGCCAGGGCACGGGTTACTGGGCTGTCCCAGTGGGGTGCGGGGCTCGGGGGCAGACTCGCCAGGGCACGGGTTACTGGGCTGTCCCAGTGGGGTGCGGGGCTCGAGGGCAGACTCGTCCGGGCACGGGTTACTGGGCTGTCCCAGTGGGGTGCGGGGCTCGAGGGCAGACTCGCCAGGGCACGGGTTACTGGGCTGTCCCAGTGGGGTGCGGGGCTCGAGGGCAGACTCGCCAGGGCACGGGTTACTGGGCTGTCCCAGTGGGGTGCGGGGCTCGAGGGCAGACTCGCCAGGGCACGGGTTACTGGGCTGTCCCAGTGGGGTGCGGGGCTCGAGGGCAGACTCGCCAGGGCACGGGTTACTGGGCTGTCCTAGTGGGGTGCGGGGCTCGAGGGCAGACTCGTCAGGGCACGGGTTACTGGGCTGTCCCAGTGGGGTGCGGGGCTCGAGGGCAGACTCGCCAGGGCACGGGTTACTGGGCTGTCCCAGTGGGGTGCGGGGCTCGAGGGCAGACTCGTCAGGGCACGGGTTACTGGGCTGTCCCAGTGGGGTGCGGGGCTCGAGGGCAGACTCGCCAGGGCACGGGTTACTGGGCTGTCCCAGTGGGGTGCGGGGCTCGGGGGCAGACTCGCCAGGGCACGGGTTACTGGGCTGTCCCAGTGGGGTGCGGGGCTCGAGGGCAGACTCGCCAGGGCACGGGTTACTGGGCTGTCCCAGTGGGGTGCGGGGCTCGAGGGCAGACTCGCCAGGGCACGGGTTACTGGGCTGTCCCAGTGGGGTGCGGGGCTCGAGGGCAGACTCGCCAGGGCACGGGTTACTGGGCTGTCCCAGTGGGGTGCGGGGCTCGGGGGCAGACTCGCCAGGGCACGGGTTACTGGGCTGTCCCAGTGGGGTGCGGGGCTCGAGGGCAGACTCGCCAGGGCACGGGTTACTGGGCTGTCCCAGTGGGGTGCGGGGCTCGAGGGCAGACTCGCCAGGGCACGGGTTACTGGGCTGTCCCAGTGGGGTGCGGGGCTCGAGGGCAGACTCGCCAGGGCACGGGTTACTGGGCTGTCCCAGTGGGGTGCGGGGCTCGAGGGCAGACTCGCCAGGGCACGGGTTACTGGGCTGTCCCAGTGGGGTGCGGGGCTCGAGGGCAGACTCGCCAGGGCACGGGTTACTGGGCTGTCCCAGTGGGGTGCGGGGCTCGAGGGCAGACTCGCCAGGGCACGGGTTACTGGGCTGTCCCAGTGGGGTGCGGGGCTCGGGGGCAGACTCGCCAGGGCACGGGTTACTGGGCTGTCCCAGTGGGGTGCGGGGCTCGAGGGCAGACTCGCCAGGGCACGGGTTACTGGGCTGTCCCAGTGGGGTGCGGGGCTCGAGGGCAGACTCGTCAGGGCACGGGTTACTGGGCTGTCCCAGTGGGGTGCGGGGCTCGAGGGCAGACTCGCCAGGGCACGGGTTACTGGGCTGTCCCAGTGGGGTGCGGGGCTCGAGGGCAGACTCGCCAGGGCACGGGTTACTGGGCTGTCCCAGTGGGGTGCGGGGCTCGAGGGCAGACTCGCCAGGGCACGGGTTACTGGGCTGTCCCAGTGGGGTGCGGGGCTCGAGGGCAGACTCGTCCGGGCACGGGTTACTGGGCTGTCCCAGTGGGGTGCGGGGCTCGAGGGCAGACTCGCCAGGGCACGGGGGCTGTCCCAGTGGGGTGCGGGGCTCGAGGGCAGACTCGTCCGGGCACGGGTTACTGGGCTGTCCCAGTGGGGTGCGGGGCTCGAGGGCAGACTCGCCAGGGCACGGGTTACTGGGCTGTCCCAGTGGGGTGCGGGGCTCGAGGGCAGACTCGCCAGGGCACGGGTTACTGGGCTGTCCCAGTGGGGTGCGGGGCTCGAGGGCAGACTCTTCCGGGCACGGGTTACTGGGCTGTCCCAGTGGGGTGCGGGGCTCGAGGGCAGACTCGTCCGGGCACGGGTTACTGGGCTGTCCCAGTGGGGTGCGGGGCTCGAGGGCAGACTCGCCAGGGCACGGGTTACTGGGCTGTCCCAGTGGGGTGCGGGGCTCGAGGGCAGACTCGCCAGGGCACGGGTTACTGGGCTGTCCCAGTGGGGTGCGGGGCTCGAGGGCAGACTCGCCAGGGCACGGGTTACTGGGCTGTCCCAGTGGGGTGCGGGGCTCGGGGGCAGACTCGCCAAATGTAGCCGTCCCCGACACACCTATGAATGGAGAGCATTTACATAAAGGATTGCATGGTGTTCAGTAAAACAGCGACTGACTCTACATGTTTCAGTGACTGATTCTACGTGTTTCAACATTCAATTGTGTCTCACGGTCCCGCATATCTTGCACATCATTCTTACGCAGGCATTCGCATGTTTTATTAATTTATCCCTGCCCGTATATTTGTCTAGATGACTAAGACTAAAATCCAAGACAATGGACATTGGACAAGCGGCAGTGAGCCTCGCAACGCGGCGTATTTTATATCGGTTTGGAATTATGACGTGCACTGAAACATTTCTTATTCCAGTAAGCTAACACAAAGACCGCATGCAAGCAGTTCACATTTGCAAAGGAAGGTCCAGAATATGAGTCTCAATAAGTCATACAAAGCTACAATCGGTACAGCTGTTTGAACAGTCGGGTGGCCATCCACGGCCGAATACTGGGAGAGGGCTTGTACAAGACTGAAGTCCATTCTAAGTGTTTCGTCGCGTGACAAACTGACATAAGTCAGGCAAGCCGTCGAGAAAGGTCTCGTCCAACAACCAAGCTAATATAAGCAGGCACCCGCCAGTGCTGCCTGCAGGATCGCCCACTACCCCGTGACCTGACAATGCAGTGACTAGGACCTGACCTGACCAGTGACCTGACCAGTTACCTGGCCACTGGTCAGGTCACTGGTCAGTGTGTGTGTCACTGGTCAGGTCACTGGTCAGATCACTGATCAGGTCACTGGTCAGGTCACTGGTCAGGTCACTGGGCAGGTCACTGGTCAGGTCACTGGTCAGGTCACTGGTCAGGTCAGGTCCTAGTCACTGCATTGTCAGGTCACGGGGTAGTGGGCGATCCAGCAGGCAGCACTGGCGGGTGCCTGCTTATATTAGCTTGGTTGTTGGACGAGACCTTTCTCGACGGCTTGCCTGACTTATGTCAGCCTGTCACGCGACGAAACACTTGACCAGTGACCTGACCAGTGACCTGACCAGTGACCTGACCAGTGACCTGACCAGTGACCTGACCAGTGACCTGACTAATGCAGTGACTAATGCAGTGACTAATGCAGTGACTAGTGACCTGACCTGACCAGTGACCTGACCAGTGACCTGACCAGTGACCTGACCAGTGACCTGACCAGTGACCTGACCAGTGACCTGACTAATGCAGTGACTAATGCAGTGACTAGTGACCTGACCTGACCAGTGACCTGACCAGTGACCTGACCAGTGACCTGACCAGTGACCTGACTAATGCAGTGACTAGTGACCTGACCTGACCAGTGACCCGACCAGTGACCTGACCAGTGACCTGACCAGTGACCTGACCAGTGACCTACATACACTGTCCACTGCCCAGTGACCTGACCGGTGACCTGACCATAGATCAACCCCATGACCCGGTGGTGCAGAACAGGCCGTTGACCTGGGCGGAGAGGACGCTCTAACCGGCCAGCCCGCGGGTGACGTCGCCATGCAGGTGACCTGTGGGTGCACCGTGCAGGTCTGTGGTGTACACTGTGCAGGCTGTCGGCGAGCGAGGGGCGGCGTCCCGATGGCACTGTTCGATTGATGGTCTGGGTGTGCCGCCGCCGCCGCCGCACCGCCACTCCGCCACTCCGCCGGCCACCTGTTCCGGCCCGCCGAGGCACCGAGACCGACCTCCTCCTCCTCCCCCAGACACACAGCGACATGTGGGACACACTGACACACAGACAGATATGTGGGACACACTGACAGACATGTGGGACACACTGACAGACAGACATGTGGACATACTGACAGACAGACATGTGGGACACACTGACAGGCAGACATGTGGGACACAATGACATATAGACATGTGGGACACACTGACAGACAGACATGTGGGACGCACTGACAGACAGACATGTGGCACACACTGACAGACAGACATGGGACACACTGTCAGACAGACATGTGGGACACACTGACAGACATGTTGGCCACACTGACATACAGACATGTGGGACACACTGACAGACAGACATGTGGGACACACTGACAGACATGTGGGACACACTGACAGCCAGACATTTGGGACACACTGACAGACAGACACGTGGGACACACTGACAGACAGACATGTGGGACACACTGTCAGACAGACATGTGGGACACACTGACATACATGTGGGAGACACTGACAGACAGACATGTGGGACACACTGACAGACAGACATGTGGGACACACTGTCAGACAGACATGTAGGACACACTGACAGACAGACAGGTGGGACACACTGTCCGACAGATATGTGGGACACACCGACAGACAGACATGTGAGACACACTGCCATATAGACATGTGGGACACACTGACAGACATGTGAGACACACTGACATATAGACATGTGGGACACACTGACAGACATGTGAGACACACTGACAGACATGTGGGTCATACTGACAGACAGACATGTGGGACACACTGACAGACAGACATGTGGGATACACTGTCAGACAGATATGTGGGACACACTGTCAGAAAGACATGTGGGACACACTAACAGACATATATGTGGAACACACTGACAGACAGACATGTGGGGCACACTGACATATAGACATGAGAGATACACTGACAGACAAACATGTGGGACACACTGACAGACAGACATGTGGGACACACTGACACACAACGACATGTGGGACACACTGACAGACAGACATGTGGGACACACTGACAGACAGACATGCGGTACACACTAACAGACAGACATGTGGGACACACTGACAGACAGACATGCGGTACACACTAACAGACAGACATGTGGGGCACACTGACAGACATGTGGACACACTGACTGACAGACATGTGAGACACACTGTCTGACAGACATGTTGGCCACACTGACAGACATACATGTGGGACACACTGACAGACAGACATGTGGGACACACTGACAGACAGACATGTGGGACACACTGACAGACATACATGTAGGACACACTGACAGACATGTGGGACACACTGACAGACATGTGGGTCACACTGACAGACAGACATGTGGGACACACTGACAGACAGACATGTGGGACACACTGACATACATGTGGGACACATTCACAGACATGTGGGACACACTGACATACAGACATGTGGGACACACTGACATACAGACATGTGGGACACACTGACAGACATACATGTGGGACACACTGACAGACATGTTGGACACTCTGACATACATGTGGGACACACTGACAGACATGTGGGACACACTGACACACAGCAACATGTGAGACACATTGACAGACAGACATGTGGGACACACCGACAGACAGGCATGTGGTACACACTGACAGACAGACATGTGGGACACACTGACAGACAGACATGTGGGACACACTGACAGACAGACATGTGGGACACACTGGCATACATGTGGGACACACTGACAGACAGACATGTGGGACACACTGACAGACATACATGTGGGACACACTGACAGACAGACATGTGGGACATACTGACAGACATACATGTTGAACACACTGACAGACATGTGAGACACCCTGACAGCCAGACATGTGGGACACACTGACGGACAGACATGTGGGACACACTGTCAGACAGACATGTGTGACACACTGACAGACAGACATGTTGGACACACTGACATACAGACATGTGCGACACACTGACAGACTGACATGTGGGACACACTGACAGACAGACATGTGGGACATACTGACAGACATACATGTGGGACACACTGACAGACATGTGAGACACACTGACAGCCAGACATGTGGGACACACTGACAGACATACAGGTAGGACACACTGTCAGACAGACATGTTGGACACACTGACAGACAGACATGTGGGACACACTGACAGACAGACATGTGGGACACACTGTCAGACAGACATGTTGGACACACTGTCAGACAGACATGTGGGATACACTGACAGACAGACATGTGGGACACACTGATAGACATGTGGCACACACTGACAGACATGTGGGACACCGTGACAGACAGATATGTGGGACACACTGACAGACAGGCATGTGGGACACACTGACAGACATGTGTGATACATTGACAGACATGTGGGACACACTGACATACAGACATGTGGGACACACTGACATACATGTGGCACACACTGACAGACATGTGGGACACCGTGACAGACTGACATGTGGGACACACTGACAAGACTGACATGTGGGACACACTGACATACAGACATGTGGGACACACAGACAGACAGACATGTGGGACACACTGACATATAGACATGTGGGACACACTGACAGACATGTGAGACGCACTGACAGACATCTGGGACACACTGACAGACATGTGGGACACACTGACAGACAGACATGTTGGACACACTGACAGACATACATGTGGGACACACTGACAGACAGACATGTGGGACACACTGACATACTGACATGTGGGACGCACTAACAGACAGACATGTGGGACACACTGACAGCCAGACATGTGGGACACACTGACAGCCAGACATGTGGGACACACTGACAGACAGACATGTGGGACACACTGACAGACATACATGTGGGACACACTGACAGACAAACATGTGGGACACACTGACAGACTGGCATGTGGGACACACTGACAGACAGACATGTGGGACACACAGACAGACAGACATGTGGGACACACTGACATGTAGACATGTGGGACACACTGACAGACAGACATGTGGGACACACTGACAGACAAGTGCCAGAGAGGCACACATTTCGCTCCCTCTGTCCTCTTGTTTCGATCGATCGACGACGAGACGTTCAGATGGAATAAAAACTACCCAAGTCGACTCATACCTTATCATCAATATTTGTTTGTTGTATTTTTAGTGTATTATGGAATACTCTTCTGTTGCACAGACCAAACCAGCCGGTCAGTTAATAATGGATATCGATTGGTTTCAGGCCATAGGCGTACCCAAGGAGGGGAAGGGGCAACGAGGCATCCCCCCTGAAGGTCCGTACGTGCCTTCTTTGGTCGACAATTTTTTTTTTTAAATATGCCCTCTAAAAAATATAGTGGGCTAAATCCGGTGAGTTTTTTTTGTTGAGGTACCTTATGCCCCCCTGAGCAAAAATTGTCCCCTCCTGGAGTGAATCCTGGGTACGCTACTGTTTCAGGTTGACCGTTTCTCGTCGACCAGAAACCAGAAATGTGACTCTGACACGTCCGTCAAGAGCCTTAGCGTCTGGCCAAGGACGCACACTGGGTGGACGGGTTCGGTCGTCTTAGTTGTCTCTTGAGGTATATCTTAAGTTGCCGATTCCGGTGTGTCGGTCGCTGGCTGGCTCTCCGGGCCTATCACGGATCTGTTACTGTTACTGCCTCACAAGTGTTGCCTCCTCTGTGCGAGATATCAGCTGTGTCGGTCGCTGGCTGGCTCTCCGGGCCTGGCACGGATGCTACTGTTACTGCCTCACAAGTGTTGCCTCCTCTGTGCGAGATATCAGCTGTGTCGGTCGCTGGCTGGCTCTCCGGGCCTGGCACGGATGCTACTGTTACTGCCTCACAAGTGTTGCCTCCTCTGTGCGAGATATCAGCTGTGTCGGTCGCCGGCTGACTCTCCTGGCCTATCACGGATCTGTTACTGTTACTGCCTCACAAGTGTTGCCTCCTCTGTGCGAGATATCAGCTGAGCGGCCAACGGGACATACGCTTAGAGCATATTTGGTTGTCGTGTGGGGTTATATTTTAATAGGTTTTGCGTGTAAACACCGGAAGATAGCGCAAAGGACATGCCCGAGAGTATAGCTTAAAGCCGACATATTTGTGGTTTTACATCATCATCGCGCACACATACCAGAGGCCTGTTCGGTATCTAATAATATTATTGGCTTAAGTGACGTCACACCTTCGGTGACGTCATGCCACTTTTGAAGACGTCATAGATAGGCCGAATATTCTTGGGACAATTGCATTTGCAATGAAGAAGTGGCCTATACAAAATTGCAGCAGCCTTTCTATAAGCTTTCTGATTTCTGTTTTCTATATTGTAGCTATCTTGTAATTCCGTTGTGACGCCTGAAATACGTGCCTTTTAATTGTTTATGATAATTGATTTATATATTGTGATCGGGATGGAAGGTAAGCGAAGAGAGATTCCTCAATTCTTTGAAGTTTGATTTAATAAACAATGCTTTCATGGAAGACCAAGAAAGAAGCGATGATGACGTTGTCATGAATCACGTCAACGAAGACCGTGATCATCAGCCGATGAGGTGAGTTGCTTCATCTTCATCTTCTCAAAATCCACCAGTTTCCGCGATATGTGCCCGCTTATTTTGTCGCCGGCGCCAATATCATCGAAATTGCATTCCTAAATCGGGCACGTACAGAAATTTTTGGCTTAGACATTTTGAGGAGCATGACGGGAGATGACGTCATAGTTTCTGACGTCATTCGCCAGTTAGCCACCGCCCAGGCTCAGGGCACCTTGCTGCGCATGCGCAGTCGAATATTATTAGATGCCGAACAGGCCTATAGATGATGGTGTGAAATATGTCGCCACTAGTTGGATTATGTTTTTGTTTACCCTGCTCTTTCCAAATGATCAAAGTTTGGCTATTAACGGGTTGCTGAGCAGTAACAAAAGATCAGGCAAGAAAGCGAATGCTGGCTTTAAATTCTGCATCTATCCTCCCGGCTTAACCTTAACTTGAGGAGACAAATCTCCTTTGCAATGGACATTTAGCTGACAAAACGATCTTGTTAGTAAATTTAACACCATAGAACCCAATTTGTATTTGCCGCTAAGCTATTCTTGTACTGAGTCGTCTTCTAAACTGAGCAAGGTGCACCCAATTTCCCATACTGAGACTCCCGCTGGATGTATGACGTCATCAGCAGTGGCGATAGTTTGACGTCACGGTCCATGCGATCCAGACCACTCACAAGCTAACGCAAGTGCCGGTGGATGTGGTATGACGACAGTTCTAGCGGAGCGAACACCCCCGCACAAGCTAGCTGGTCGGGCGTAATGTTGGCATATGCTACCATGTCAAGGCGCTGTTCTATGGAAAATACTCTATGCTGCAAATTTGGCTTGTTTCTTTGTTTATTGGTTTGTTCGATGATGAAACTGGGCAACTGATATTGTGCCACAGTGACAGACAGATGTCTATGAGAAGTTAAAAACGCTTCACGAAAAAAACAAATATGTGATTCAGATGACAGTGGTGTATTCGGAAAACATAATGCCGAAAAGCTTTCTTATAGAAGAGGACAGAAGTGTGTTTTAAATAGCGATCATAAGCAATAATCAAAATACATAGAATAATAGCTGAATCAGGCATGTAGAAAAGAGGGGGAGCCCTTTTTGGCGCGCGAAAAGGGCTGACGAGACCGCGCAAAGCGCGATATCATCAATCATGGGCTCTTTACCACTAGAGAGTTTAGAGCACTTCCAGAAGCCCTTTAGGGCCATCAGGGCCCTCTGAAAGACCAGAGGGCCCCTTGGACGTTCAAAAGAGCCCTGTGCATGTCAGAGGGGCCCCTGGCCAGACCGAAAGGGCCCCTGAGCGGGTCAGAGGGCCCCGAACACGTCGAATGGGCCCCTATCCAGCACAGAGGGGCCCCTGGGCAGGTCGGAGGGGCCCCTGAGCATGTCGGCAGGGCGACAAAGCAGCTAGCGCAGTCCCTTTCCAGGTCATAAGGGCCCCTTAGCAGGCTGGAGGGCCCCTGGACAGACCGGAGGGCCCCTGGGAAGTTACAAGGGTCCCTGTGCAGATCAGAGGGGCCCCTGACCAGACCGAAAGAGCCCCTGGGTGGGTCAGAAGGACCCCTGAACATGCCGAATGGGCCCCTAGTCAGCACGGAGGGGCCTCAGGGCAGGTCGGAGGGCCCTTGGAGCATGTTGCAAGGCGGCAAAGCAGCCAGCGCAGTCTCTTGCCAGGTCGGAAGGGCCCCTTAGAAGTCTGGAGGGCCCTGTGCAGATCGGAGAGGCCCCTGACCAGACCTTTCAACAGTAAGAATACAGTTCTCCAGGGAATAAAACTCACAAATTTCCCGCAATTTAATTACAATTGCAATTATATGCGGGTTAGAAGAAGACAAAATTCGTGCCGTTTCTCGGTGCATTTGTGTTATGTTGCTACTAGTCTAACAATTGGGCAAAATAGTTCGCTTTAGCACTTTTTCTGCACTTTTAAACGCACAATAACATTTTTAGAGGTCCGCATCATACGCAATGTGACGTATTGATGAGAATGCATATCCAGGGCATAGAACTAAAAAATTTCGCGCCACTCCTCGGCGCAATTTATTTAAGAGTGAGCCTAAACAAATATTCTAAGTTGGTATAACTGATTCCAAATTGGTGTCGCTGGTTCCAAAGTTGATATGGCAGTTTGCTAACTCCAGCTCCTAAAAGTTGGTATGGCCCAGCCATACCTGTCATATTGCATTCTCCATCCTGGTAACGTGCCTTTTCATCAGTTTGTTTGGCCCTTTCAACCTTGGGAAGGGGGGCCCTTTCAACGCTCGGAAAGGAGCCCTTTCGGGGGGCCGCCCTCCCCCCCCCCCCCCCCCCCCCCATGGACGAAATCCTGGCTACGTGCCTGTCTTGACTTATAGCACAATAATAACACACGTCGGGAGAGGGGAACAAGAGTCTGCAACACAATATAAAATAGAGATAAAATACTAGCTAGCATCACTACCTTGCGTAAGCAAATAATTAACAGAACATATTTTTTACGGGACGGAAACGCGTAATGCCAAGAGGCTGACATTTAAGGAAGTGTAAAGCCAAGCAATATCCTTCAATGCTCAACGAAGATGAGTCGGGATTTTAGCTGCTTGTCTGGTCTTCATCTTGTCAGCGAAGCGAAATGTTATGCTCGCCGTACAAGTAACTCTATTGTTTGTCTCCAGAAACATATCATTCCGGCTAAATTCATAGCGATAAGACGATGACAACACCATAAGACGGGTGTCTTACGGACCGGTCAGACTGTGTCGATCCGAATAATCCTATTAGCGGGGGGAAGGTACAGAGGGGATTATGTTGTGCAGTCTGCTGTCGGGCGAGTGTCGCTGGCGGATCAGCTGTGGTCGCCATGGACAGGATACTGGTGGATCAGCTGTGGTCGCCATGGACAGGATACTGGTGGATCAGCTGTGGTCGCCATGGACAGGATACTGGTGGATCAGCTGTGGTCGCCATGGACAGGATACTGGTGGATCAGTTGTGGTCGCCATGGACAGGATACTGGTGAATCAGCTGTGGTCGCCATGGACAGGATACTGGTGGATCAGCTTTGGTCGCCAAGTACAGGATACTGGTGAATCAGCTGTGGTCGCCATGAACAGGATACTGGTGGATCAGCTTTGGTCGCCATGGACAGGATACTGGTGGATCAGCTGTGGTCGCCATGGACAGGATACTGGTGGATCAGCTTTGGTCGCCAAGTACAGGATACTGGTGAATCAGCTGTGGTCGCCATGGACAGGATACTGGTGGATCAGCTTTGGTCGCCATGGACAGGATACTGGTGGATCAGCTGTGGTCGCCATGGACAGGATACTGGTGGATCAGCTGTGGTCGCCATGGACAGGATACTGGTGGATCAGCTGTGGTCGCCATGGACAGGATACTGGCGGATCAGCTGTGGTCGCCATGGACAGGATACTGGTGGATCAGCTGTGGTCGCCATGGACAGGATACTGGCGGATCAGCTGTGGTCGCCATGGACAGGATACTGGTGGATCAGCTGTGGTCGCCATGGAGGCAGCATATATGTTGGCCACGGTGGAGGATCAGACCTGCAGTCACGATGGGCAGCACGTATTGGCCACAGTGGGGGATCAAGCGTACTTACCATGGGCAGTGTACTGTCTTCAATCTTCATACTGTACTGTCTTCAATCTTCATACTGTCGACCAGGCACGTAGTCAGGATTTCGCCCAGGGGGGAGGGGGGGGGGGGAGCGGCGTCTCGAAAGGGCCCCCTTCCCGAGCATTGAAAGGGCCCCTTCCCGAGCCTTGAAAGGGCCTCATTCCCG
>JAXIVJ010010288.1:37500-42500 GCA_036785665.1 Chirona hameri
CTGCCCGTGCTGATGACCGCAGTCGTCTCCTCCCGCGCTGTGGAGGTGCTCGGAAGCGGCCCTGCCCGTGCTGATGACCGCAGTCGTCTCCTCCCGCGCTTTGGAGGTGCTCGGAAGCGGCACTGCCCGTGCTGATGACCGCAGTCGTCTCCTCCCGCGCTGTGGAGGTGCTCGGAAGCGGCACTGCCCGTGCTGATGACCGCAGTCGTTTCCTCCCGCGCTGTGGAGATGCTCGGAAGCGGCACTGCCCGTGCTGATGACCGCAGTCGTTTCCTCCCGCGCTGTGGAGGTCCTCGGAAGCGGCACTGCCCGTGCTGATGACCGCAGTCGTTTCCTCCCGCGCTGTGGAGGTGCTCGGAAGCGGCCCTGCCCGTGCTGATGACCGCAGTCGTCTCCTCCCGCGCTGTGGAGGTGCTCGGAAGCGGCACTGCCCGTGCTGATGACCGCAGTCGTCTCCTCCCGCGCTGTGGAGGTCCTCGGAAGCGGCACTGCCCGTGCTGATGACCGCAGTCGTCTCCTCCCGCGCTGTGGAGGTGCTCGGAAGCGGCACTGCCCGTGCTGATGACCGCAGTCGTTTCCTCCCGCGCTGTGGAGGTGCTCGGAAGCGGCCGTTGCGGCCGTTGGACAGACGTAGCACTGCTGTAAAGCGTCGTCCGGCCCTCCAGCGCGCGCCGGAGATGTGCCCTCTGCGGCCTCTCAGCCGCCCGACACCGCCCAGAAGCGGCCACAACTTGGGTAGTTTGTATCTCCACTGGGAAAGTTGACGCATTTATTTGTCAAGTTGACGCCGGCGGGCGGCGGTCAGGTCCGGATTGTCGTGTAAAGGCTTGTTTATCGCGACAGCCGGGGACACTCCCCGAGCGGTGTGGGCGGGCCGAGGTGTCAGGGGGCCGGACAGGGCAGACGGGGACGGACAGGGCAGACGGGGACGGACAGGGCAGACGGGGACGGACAGGGCAGACGGGGACGGACACAAGTCGAGCGGTGTGGGCGGGCCGAGGTGTCAGGGGGCCGGACAGGGCAGACGGGGCCGGACAGGGCAGACGGGGACGGACAGGGCAGACGGGGACGGACAGGGCAGACGGGGACGGACAGGGCAGACGGGGACGGACACAAGTCGAGCGGTGTGGGCGGGCCGAGGTGTCAGGGGGCCGGACAGGACAGACGGGGACGGACAGGGCAGACGGGGACGGACACAAGTCGAGCGGTGTGGGCGGGCCGAGGTGTCAGGGGGCCGGACAGGGCAGACGGGGACGGACACAAGTCGAGGCGGACGGCTAGGAGGGCCGAGGTGTCAGAGGGCCGGACAGGGCAGACGGGGACGGACACAAGTCGAGGTGGACGGCTAGGAGGGCAACTGTGCAGCTATGCTACAGTGTGGATAGGTTAAGTTAGTTGTCGAGTGTTGACGGTTGCGGAGTGCTGCTGGCTTGATACCTCGTACCGGCACTCGACTTATAAGTAAATCCAATCACATTTTGCATACAAAGTCCCTAGCCGAAGTTATTTCAAGTTAAAGTTGATAAGCGTTCCACGCTTATAACAGTTGGTACTCAGCAAGTACTTGGTAACGAATTCAATGTCCGAGCTAAAATTAGCCTGCCTACGCATTGTTATTTATCATGAAGGTATGCAATATGTGTCATGCACTCTATCTTTTGTGAATGTGTACCAAACTGTTATGAACAATCAACAAGCATTTGAAAAAGTGCATTGAAATCGGCAGTTAAGTTTGGCCCCGGACAGCGACCTACTTTTTGCAAATAAATTGGGTGTTTCCCAATTAATTTTCAACATACAGGTATTCAATACATTACAATGCACACATGAAACATTCATCTGAACCGTTTTTCCGTAATCAATCATTCAACATTTAAGAAAACCGTGATGCATTCGGCGGTTTAACTTGGCCCTTACGATGACGTATTTAGTGTATGCGATTTGTTGAGAGGTAATTCAACCAGAGGTATTCAACGTTGAACAGATTGGAACAAAAACGATATATGTCGTGCTCCCAAAAGTGAAGGAAAAATACCGATCATGAACTCCGACAGAAGTATATGTACTTTTTTAAATCGAAATGAAAAAGTTGCGATTTCATTTTTAAATTGAGACTCGATCAATTGAATACCATATATGTTGCACGAGATAATGCAGAAAAAATAGATCAAAAGGTCAAAATTTCCCTTTAAGGACTGCTGTCTGTGTGGACAGGTGTTTACTTTAGTTTAGTTTATTGAACATATCAACAGGTAAAAAGTGACCCAACTACAGACGAAATCATCAAGTAAAACAGCTTTTAACGGCGTGGGTACCTCTCGGGAACTGTGATGAGAGCACTCATTATATTGCCTTAGAATTAAACTGAATATCAAAATGGCATTTGCTTCCAATCCATTGATACTCCTGATGAGTGCCGCCCACGTGTTAATCTTTCTTTGACGGCCCTCGACTGTAACTCCCCGCAGTGCAGGCCCAGTGACAGCTCCGTGATGGAATGTGCTCCAGTCTCCGTGAGATAGGCCTTCGTGAGACAGGCCCAGTGACAGCTCCGTGATGGAATGTGCTCCAGTCTCCGTGAGACAGGTCTAGTGACAGCTCCGTGATGGAATGTGCTCCAGTCTCCGTGAGACAGGCCTTCGTGAGACAGGCCCAGTGACAGCTCCGTGATGGAATGTGCTCCAGTCTCCGTGAGACAGGCCTCCGTGAGACAGGCCCAGTGACAGGTCCGTGATGGAATTTGCTCCAGTCTCCGTGAGACAGGCCTCCGTGAGACAGGCCCAGTGACAGCTCCGTGATGGAATGTGCTCCAGTCTCCGTGAGATAGGCCTCCGTGAGACAGGCCCAGTGACAGCTCCGTGATGGAATGTGCTCCAGTCTCCGTGAGACAGGCCTCCGTGAGACAGGCCTCCGTGAGACAGGCCCAGTGACAGCTCCGTGATGGAATGTGCTCCAGGCTCCGTGAGACAGGCTCCGTGAGACAGGCCCAGTGACAGCTCCGTGATGGAATATGCTCCAGTCTCCGTGAGACAGGCCCAGTGACAGCTCCGTGATGGAATGTGCTCCAGTCTCCGTGATACAGGCCCAGTGACAGCTCCGTGATGGAATGTGCTCCAGGCTTCGTGAGACAGGCCCAGTGACAGCTCCGTGATGGAATGTGCTCCAGTCTCCGTGAGACAGGCCCAGTGACAGCTCCGTGATGGAATGTGCTCCAGTCTCCGTGAGACAGGCCCAGTGACAGCTCCGTGATGGGATGTGCTCCAGTCTCCGTGAGACAGGCCCAGTGACAGCTCCGTGATGGAATGTGCTCCAGTCTCCGTGAGACAGGCCCAGTGAGACAGGCCCAGTGACAGCTCCGTGATGGAATGTGATCCAGTCTCCGTGAGACAGGCCCAGTGACAGCTCCGTGATGGAATGTGCTCCAGTCTCCGTGAGACAGGCCCAGTGACAGCTCCGTGATGGAATGTGCTCCAGTCTCCGTGAGACAGGCCCAGTGAGACAGGCCCAGTGACAGCTCCGTGATGGAATGTGATCCAGTCTCCGTGAGACAGGCCCAGTGACAGCTCCGTGATGGAATGTGCTCCAGTCTCCGTGAGACAGGCCCAGTGACAGCTCCGTGATGGAATGTGATCCAGTCTCCGTGAGACAGGCCCAGTGACAGCTCCGTGATGGAATGTGCTCCAGTCTCCGTGAGACAGGCCCAGTGACAGCTCCGTGATGGAATGTGATCCAGTCTCCGTGAGCCAGGCCCAGTGACAGCTCCGTGATGGAATGTGATCCAGTCTCCGTGAGACAGGCCCAGTGAGACAGGCCCAGTGACAGCTCCGTGATGGAATGTGATCCAGTCTCCGTGAGACAGGCCCAGTGATAGCTCCGTGATGGAATGTGATCCAGTCTCCGTGAGACAGGCCCAGTGAGACAGGCCCAGTGACAGCTCCGTGATGGAATGTGATCCAGTCTCCGTGAGACAGGCCCAGTGACAGCTCCGTGACATACACATAAATCCGCCGCCGGGCTGGACTCGGCGGTACGCCCGATATTCAATACGCGCCTCATTTACGGGCGCCTGCGTTCAGCTGTTCAGTGTTCACGTACCTCTAAACTCGACTGACACGACTGACACTCGACTGACACTCAGTCGCAACTCACTAGCGACGGGCCCAACTCGACTGACACTCAGCGATCACGTAGTGTATTGGCATAGCACGTGGTTAGTATTTCCCCCCATCAGACGCTTTATTTCCGTTCCAGTGGGTCGGTCCAGCACCAGGCAGCTATGAGCTAATGCCAGTCACGACTTCAGTTGTCATCCGTTAAGTAATTTATGGGCGGCACGTAAGCCCCGGAGCAGTGCTCAAGACAAAGCCGCCCTTGGAGCGTCGTCATTTTTCGACGCTGCTCCTCGAAAGCGGGGGCTGACGGTTTCGGCTACAATCGAAAGCGTGTCCGCGATCAGAATCAATCCCGGCCAGATCGTTTGTCTTCGACGCTGCCACGCTTGTTGGTTATGAGGGATTGCCACGCGACCGCAGCATGACTTTCCAAAAAGCGACGCACACTCTGCGCGACGAAAAAAGTCGTTAGGGCCGTAATAGCTCGCCTGGATATGAAGCCGTCTGACAAATGATGCCGACGCCCGATCAGCCCAGCTGTAAAATTGGCGATACCGGCCCGGCGCGCCCGATCGGCGGGTCACGTGACACACCCTGCCGCGGCCGGCAGTGGGGCCAGACAGGTCACGTGGTCTGATGGGGCCGTCTGCGTGTCAGGTCCTGGTGGCATCACGTCGTCTCTGTAGAGCATCCTCAGTGTTATCGTCACCGTTCTATGATTTCATTAACCTATCACGATCGACCCATCCTCCCGCTCACCCCTCCAGCCCTCCAGCCCCTCTGACGTCCCTGCCCGCCCTGTCCCCCGCTGTCCCCACTTGTCCCCGCCGCGAGTGACCCTCCCCAAGGCCGAGTGACCCTGTCTCGCCTTCAGTCTCCCGCGGCCCC
>JAXIVJ010010289.1:0-47797 GCA_036785665.1 Chirona hameri
TCAGCGTGGTGTCCTGAATGGTGACGCCGGCGACAGTGCTTCAGTGGTGCGGGCTCGCGACACTAATTCACCGGAAATGAGGTCTCCGCCCTCACTACAGCGCGTTTGGATGCACCAGTGGAGCGCGCCGATGCAGTAAATCGTGACGATGTTCTCTGCGGGCGGTGCCTGGGCTGGTGGACCCTTCCTGCAGCCTCAGCCTCAGGAGAAGGAAACGCGCGTGCGCGTCCTGCGTGCGGAGGCATCAAATGCCTCACCATGCAGTGGCGGGGGCGTTTAGCGCGAAACAGCCTACATTGCGATTGGGTATGGCGGTACAGCCTACATAACGATGATGCAATGTGGTACAGCCTATATAACGCAAAACTCGAATGAAAAAACAGTTATTAGAACTTCGTATTGTAACCGTCTTTCCTTCGCCGGTGAGCTCGCTGAGCAACATTAGCTCGCTGATGGACCCAACATTAAGCTCTAAAGGGCTATCACAATGAGGGGACATTCGTTCCTTGTTTGTTTTGTTTTGCTTAGCTATTAGGGACATGAATCGGCCTCTGTTGTTCAATAAATATAGTCAAGTGTTTATCTAGTTCAGTATTTTGTCAAGGTCGTATCATTGTTAGCATCAAGTGTATCCAAAGCCTAAAACTAAGATGTCTTTAGAGATAGTTTTTTTTTGCCATGTGCCATGTGCAACATTATTGCCATGAGACTGAGAGATATGATTGCATCAACAAATACAAGATTAAGATGACCGCTCACGGTTATAATTCAAAGATTGGCGAGCAGTATACATGTCAGAGTCTCATGAGGCCATGGCGCGCTATCTCCGGCCTCGGAGGAAAGTCCGAGTTCCGCCTGGCGCCCGTTTGATCGGCGCACATCAAAGGCGCCGCGGCGGCTCGGCCGGCTTTGAAGGCGATACGGCACGGGTGTGTTGCTATCACGGGACCGACTGAACGGCGCAGTCTGATAAGGTACAGTACCACCGACCGTGAGGTTACTGGGTCGGACTGCGGGCTGAGACTCCAGACAGACTGCAGTCTGCAGGCTGTGACTGCAAACTAGGACGGCAGACTAAGACTGAAACTACAGGCTGAGACGGCAGACTGAGACTGAAGCTACAGGCTGATATTGCAGACTGAGACTGAAGCTACAGGCTGAGATTGCAGACTGAGACTGAAGCTACAGGCTGAGATTGCGACTGAGACTGAAGCTACAGGCTGAGATTGCAGACTGAGACTGAAGCTACAGGATGAGATTGCAGACTGAGACTGAAGCTACAGGCTGAGATTGCAGACTTAGACTGAAGCTACAGGCTGAGATTGCAGACTGAGACTGAAGCTACAGGCTGAGACCAGGGGTGGCCCCACGGATTTTTGTCAGGGGGGCAAATCGAAATTTAGGGGGCCTCCATTTGAGAGGGGCCTCCATTTGCGAGGGGGCCTCCATTTGAAAAGGGCCTTTGACCTCCATAGGGCTCCTCTCACCTTCCGTCTGGCTTCCAGAGGGCCGCTTCTGGACTTCAGGGGCACCTCTGACCTCCATAGGACCCCTCTGGCCAACAGGATACCAGGGGCGTAGACAGGATTTCTTCCAGGGGGGAAATGGGATCAGAGGGACCCTCGTAGCCAAGGAGGGGGGGGGGGCACATCATTAAAATAGTACAGTATGTTGTATGTTGTGACAAATAACTTTCGACAGCGAAAAAATACGTTTTATTTTTATTTTTGGGAGTCAAAACTCAAAATTGTGAAAATCTGCGATAATCATTTCAATATAATGTTATTTCCTTTCTTTCTGCTTTTTATTTGCAATTTTCTTCAAAACTAGATTGTCTACGATGTTTCAAACATTGATTGTTTTTCCACCAAAAATGGCATGTAATGACGTGATTAAAACGTCATTATAACGTACATGCCGATTGTGCACATGTACGATGAAGTTACAAAATCTCTACAAAATAACGAAATAACATGCTTCTTATATCTTGATTTACAGAAAGCTTTGGATACCGTTTGCATATAGATTTTCTTGAAAAAATACACCACATTGTGATATCAGTGATTGATCTCGAAAACCACGCAACGTTGCGACAAGCGGAAAACGGCGTTAGATAGCTCGAGACAAGTTCTATGGAAGGTATTTCTGTCTTGTTTAGGTCAGGTCAATATTGAGGTCACCAGAGGTCATCAAAGGTCATATTTTCCAGTTTTAGGACTTCGCTCGAGAAACCCCCAAATATCTCGGGAACTATGATAGCTAGGAACAAACGAAAAAAAAGCAATCGAAAGCTCTTTAAATATTTAATCGCCATCTATTTGTCCTCACATTTGAGCTCTGGTCAATATTTTAGGCTCCAATGTAATGTAATCAAATGTTTTTTTTTTTTTTTTTTTGGTAAAACAGTTTTACGCAAATAACTTTTTACCTAATGAAGATAAGGCACTATTTTTTTAAGCCATCGTGTTTGTCTCGTCAAGGCGCTTCTAATTCAAAATCGTAGAGGGATAAATATTTCCACTGGGGGGTCGCTCAGGAAAGTACGGGCCAACGTGTTTGTCCGGATGTGTGTCCAGACGAGATCTTTGGCCACCTCTGCAGGTCGACGCTGCGGTTATTGGTTCGGAAGATAACCAGGGGGGACGCCACCCCAGCCAATGGTGTTCGGCTGAGACCCCAGCCAATGCCGGGTTAATGCTCGTACATTGTCAAAGCCTTGTACTCCTCTCAACGTTACTAGCATACACTGTAAAACAATGAGAACTTTGACTGGTCTTCCTTCGAGAGCCTCACCGGCGCTCGACCGGCACACCACCTCTACCACCACAGGACCCTCTAAAGGGCAGCAAAGGCCCTCTACAGATCGACAGGGGCCTCTAAAGGCCGGCAGATGACCATCTGCAGATCGGCAGGGCCCTCTAAAGGCCGACAGAGGGCCCTATACAGATCGGCAGGGCCCTCTTAAGGTCAACAGAGGGCCCTCTACAGATTGGCTGAGACACTGCAGATCGACAGGGCCCCTAAAGGCTGGAAGAGGGCTCTCTTCAGGTCGACAGGGCCCTCTAAATGCCGACAGAGTCCCTCTGCAGATTGGCTACAGATCGGCAGGGCCCTCGAAAGGCCGACAGGGCCATCTAAAGGCCGACAGGGCCATCTAAAGGCCGACAAGGCCCTCTAAAGGCCGGAATGTCCCTATGCAGGCCGGCATGGCCCTAAAAAGGCCGGAATGGCCCTCTAAAGGCCGGCAGGGCCCTCTAAAGGCCGGCAGGGCCATCTAAAGGCCGGCAGAGAGCCCTCTATAGATTGGCTGGGGCACTCCGCAGATCGACAAGGCCCCTAAAGGCTGGAAGAGGGCCCTCTACAGGTCGGCAGGGCCCTCTAAATGCCGACAGAGGCCCTCTGCAGATTGGCAGGGCGATCTACAGATCGACATGGCCCTCTAAAGGCCGGCTAAAAGTCGGCAGGACCATCTAGAAGCCGGAAGGGCCCTCACAGGCCGGAAGGGCCATCTAAAGGCCGCCAGGGCCCTCTACAGGTCGACAGGGCCCTCTAAATGCCGGCAGAGGCCCTCTACAGATTGGCAGGTCGATCTACAGATTGACAGGACCCTCTAAAGGCCGGCAGAGGGCCCTCTCCAGATCGGCAGGGACCCTCTACAGATCGGCAGGGCCCTATACATGCCAGCAGAGGCCCCTCTACAACCGACAGGGGCCCTCTAAATGCCGGCAGGGGGACATCTGCAGATCGGCAGGCCCTTTAAAAGCTGGCAGAGGCCCTCTTCACACTGTCTGGGCCCTTTTGTACGTATTAACATATACATGCCTTTAACAGACAAGCAAGTGCTGTTATTTATTCCTGTTACGATTTGTGTAGGTTGGTGGGCGTTCTTTTATGCGACGTAAGGTGTTTCGCGGGCGCCTGACACCATGCAAAACACTGGGGCCTTCGGCCCCAGGGGGCCCTCGCTCGGTCGCCAGTGGGGCCTGCCTGGCCTCCAGGGGGGCCATGGCCCCCTTGCCCCCGCCCTTGCCTACGCCCTTGCAGAGGACTCCTGGCCTTTGACCTCCAGAGGGCCTCTCTGGCTTCCAGAGGGCCCCTCTGGCCTTCGGTGGCCTTCCTGACCTCCAAAGGACCCCCTCTGACCCCTAGGGGCCCACCTCTGACCTCCCTCTGACTTCCAGATGGCCTCCTCTGGCCTGCAAAGGCCCCTCTGACCTCCATAGGACCCCCTCTGGTTTCCAGGGGCACCTGTGACCTCTGTGATGGGGCCTGCGAGATGGGGCCTCTTTGAAGCATGGAGGGGCCTCCTTAATCCGGCAGTCACTGGGGTATATTCTGTAACACGACTCACTGGGGGGGGGGGGGGGGACTTTTTTAGCCCCCCCCCCCTGGTATCTTCAGAACCAATGATCGCAGCGGGACGCGCAAGGCGGAATTCGAAAGCGCTCAATGAGATAAACCTAACGCATACTTCACATTTTTTCATTAAGGCCACATGTCAGGTCACGGTCAAGTCAAACGTAAAAATCGAGGTATTTGAGTTTATGGACAATACTTGCCATCCATGGCCTTCGATTGCGCCTATAATCACCCAAAGTGCTGTAAAAGGTATGATACATATCCCACATGAGCTAAAGTGAGATTGTTGGAAAAGATCAAGGTCAAGGTCAGGTCACAAAAGGTCACTACACACAAAATATCTACGAAAGTCATGCAGCACACGTTTTATGGATGCTTTTACGCGTAGAATTCGATAGTGATAGTCATTTTACCACCTGACTTCATTTACGTGAAGTTAGTGTCAAGTTCAGGTCAAGTTCAGGTCACTGAAGGTCAAAATTTGAAATTGATAAATCGAAATGAAAAAAACATGTTTCTATATCAGTTTTATCTAAAAAAAAATACAGTACATACATTTATTTGTCTGTATCTGGTCAATAAAAGCAAAAAAACAAAAACAAAAATCAAAATATGACGTCATGATTTACCCATACTTTATATGCCGTCAGTCAAAAAAGATAATATCATTTTGAAATTTGGTATAGTAGTTGCCCATATGTCGTTATCTGACATATATTCCGTTTTTTTATATCTTTGAAAAAATGTGATTGTGTTGGCATTTTTATTTTTACAAAAACGTTTTTGACATTTTTGGGGTCAAAAACCAAAATTTTCGAAGTTTCGAGATAGTTGGTTTGTAGCCTTTGCAATTTCCTACCTTTTAGCGTTTTTCGATTGCATTTTGCTGCACATGTGGCATTTGTACGGCCTGGCAAAATTTAGCTGATTTTTGTGTTAAAATCGTGTTTAGTGACGTCACTAAATTCACTATATCTCGAAAAATTTCTAACGAAATTGCTTCATTTTTTCCTAAAAGGTGTAAAAATGATGCCCGGAAAGGTGCTGAAAGTTTGGCGTCGATATCTGCATTAGTTGTTGAGATATTCCTAATATTCATAAGGGGGGGCTAAAAAAAACCGCGCCCCCAGTGGCTCGCGGGTTATATGACAGGAGGGCCAAACAGATATGTTTGCCCCCCCCCCTCCCCGACGACAGGGGGGGGGGGCAACTGCCCCTCCTGACCCCCCGGTGGCGCCACCGCTGACTGAGACTGCAGATTGCAGACTGCAGACTGCAGAAGGCGACTGGAAATAGGGACTGAAATTAAAACTGTGGTTTTGATAAGAGGCGACAGAAGCAATAGAAGCCCTTCTGATCAGTTTTCATCAGTATGTTGCATTGTATGATGAGGGTAATTACCATAACTGATGACTGATGCTTTGTTTTGTCATTGTCTCACAAGTTATCAACCGCAGAGGGCTACAAGTCCTGTATCTTATGATAAGTCACAAATGACGCGATGCATAAGGGATGAATGTAACATTTTTGGACGAAGAAAGATTGGGTAGAAGGATGTCGAAGGGCATGTGTTTATAATTTATTAAAGGCTGACATTGTCAATGAGTGGTAGATGTCGTTTCTTTCTGCATGATGCCAATAGACACATACATGCCAAGGTGTTTTAGCCAGCGTCGTACCAGTCACTGCCTTCTTCTCAACATTCGGTGTATCTCTGTGATGTATTGCTATTCAGTGCGTCCGTTTAAGCCGCGCTATCCCTAGATTAACTCCGTTCAATGCTCGATAACTATCTGTCTTGGAGGTAAAGCTCTCCGATCATCCTCGTATTCTGGCTGGCTTGACAATGACAACACAGCACGATCTATGAGCTTTGTGCCTGAATCGTTGCGGTGCGATGGTGTTAGATTAATGTTGTGTCCGAGGCACTAACAGTTTTAATGACGCCACTGTACCGTGCCTTTTCCGACTGCACACTGGCTGAGTGGCCGCCTTTGGGTTTGGGAATTTAACCATGCGTGTGGTCAGCTCCTTTGTATCGTTCCGTATTTCTCGGTGGCACGCACTCAGCTCAGACCCAGTGAAGCGCGTTCTTTTGTCCACATTCCAGCTGCTCTGTGTGCCCACACGTGCCATTCACAGGCGAATGAACGATCCCTTCAGCCACAGACCGACCCATCTTTAGAAACAGCTGGTCACCGTTCAGTCGGAGTCACAGTACACATTCCACCATTCGCGTGTGTATAAATGTGCGAGAGTGCCTGTGGTCTACACCTCACCACAGCTGGCCAGCGCGGCAGTGCTGTATATCTGTCGCTGCTGTTGTTCCGCAGACATCCACAGATATCTCCACCCGACACCTGTCCTGTCCCATCTTGAATGCCGCCCATTATACTGGACCGGCCGAGCGGGCGGGACGGGCGGCGGGCGGCGGACAGGCGGCGGGCGGCGGGCCGGCTCTCCCTGTGACTGTCCTGCGAGGCCCCTGCGAGGGTCGGCACCCGGCGCGGTGCCGTGACTGCGGCGTGCGACATCGATCTGAACCGCCGCCGTGCGCCGGCTCTGTCGGCCGCGCGCCACAAAGGTGCCATGTGACAGGTCGCGGCAAAACAGCGATGACTGATGACGCGCGATCGGCGACCCGCTCAGAAGGCGGCGGCGGCGGCGGCGGCGGCGGTGGCGGTCCCTGAGCGCGGCCACCGGGACAGATGGACGGCACTGAGCCGCCTCTGCCGTTCTATCACCGAGGAGCTCTCCTCGCTCCGCCTCGCCCGGCGCGCTGTTTGGCAGTCAGCGTCAGGTGGGCTACCCGCCGAGCGCTGTGAATAGGCGGCTTTACGCCGGCCATAACTCATCTCTGTGCTTCGTCGGCCTCGGAGCGCGATCCATCACACAGTACAAAGCACAGCGGCCGGTAAAACTCGGTCCCGAGACAGTGTGCCCCTTACCGAAACAGCGGGCTGTGTTTAATGCATTAACCACGGTGTTTTTCATCTTCTGCGGGGAACGAAGAAGAGCTGCAAAATGGCACGAAGTAGAGATCTAGTGCGCTCTGCCACTGATTATGTGTGACATGATTACATTAAATTACATATTTGAACACGACACAATACTGCCGCTGGCTTTGTGGCGTTCAGTTGCTTAACTGAGTGAGTTGTGCTGAACACTGCTGCAGTCTTCGGAGTACCAAGAGAAAACACACATTTGCGTCCATAATCCAAAACATATAGTTTACAAACGATCTAATCATCGCAACCCACTATGCAATTAATTATCATCAGTTACGGGGCTGAACATATTTGATTAGATGCACGCCGTTCCACATGAGCCGTTATGATGAATACGCGCGGTACATGATAGGCTGAACTGACATATTCTCACAGAATCATCGTTATCTCCTAAGCTTAATCGAATACGGCACTCAGCAGGTATTTATCATGTGCAATTATGTTATTTATACTTTGACCATGGTATTGCTTCGTTAGCCTTGGATCGGTGATTAAAACAATTAACGCCATTTAGTTCGTTTGGTTTGCAATATAAATGATTGATGACAATTCTATAATAAATATAATATATAAATGCTAATATGGCAATTATATAACATATTACTAAATCACGGGCGAAGGTCGCAGTATATAACGAAAGTCATTTCAACGATTACATCTATCATATTGTTCCCTTTATTCAATTGAAATGCAAAGAGTCTGTGAGAAATATAAAGAGAACGAGTCATGACAAATGCGCGGGAGCAGAATACGATCTACCGTTAGTTAAATCAGGCATATTATGTGTGCCGCTCTTATACGATCTACCGTTAGTTAAATCAGGCATATTATGTGTGCCGCTCTTATACGATCTACTGTTAGTTAAATCAGGCATATTATGTGTGCCGCTCTTGTACGATCTACCGTTAGTTAAATCAGGCATATTATGTGTGCCGCTCTTATACGATCTACCGTTAGTTAAATCAGGCATATTATGTGTGCCGCTCTTATACGATCTACCGTTAGTTAAATCAGGCATATTATGTGTGCCGCTCTTAACGACATGCGCAACGCACACGTCAGTCTTAAAGGGATTGTTTCACCTTTCTGAAAGCTGTCAAATATACGCTGGTTGTAGTCGAAAACGTGAAGTAAGTGCTGCTGAAAACGATGGTGATATTTTTTTCTCACGAAAAGTCACTTAACTTTATACAAATTAAGTTTTAAATTTGGGATGATGACGTCATTATTGAGCTATAAACCGCCGCTGATTGGTTGATAAAGTGGGATTGGCCGACAAAGTGGCTGTCAGCCAATCAGTGGCAGCACTAGCCGACATTTCAATAACGGCCAAAGATAATGTCTATCTCAGTTCAAAACCAATACAAAGGTGAAACATTCTCTTTTAGAGTCATTGTGTATTACTTTATTATTGTAATTAAATTGCGTAACATAATTACGTACCATCGCTCTTCGTCTGGCCGGCTACTATTGTGCACGATGACGGGATTTTAGCTCCCATTTCCTTCCTTATTGTCGTCGAATGGGTGGTTTCATTCGGCAGCTCTATTTTCGTAAATCCATGTTTGAACTTTGAATCATGCAAGACGAGAAGAATACAAGGTTGTGTTGAGCACTGAGCAGTCACGGAGGGAACCAATCCAGAAACTTTATGCGCATGCAGTCTGCCAGTCATTTGCAAACTTTGGCCCCCATTGAGCTGCTTAAACTCTCAGCTTATTCACTTGGGATGGCACCACAAACACGCCCATATGTCTTTCGCCCGGAACTTTAAAAAAAATCATCGCGCTGGTCTGATACCACCGAGCATCTGTCATCGTATGACGGAAGTGGCGCACCTGATGACAAACCGGCGCACTTAGCTCCGCATCCCACCTCCCCCCTCACCTCCCCTCCACCCGGAGAGGCGATCAGTGACGGTACAGGCACCCCACCGTACCGCAAAAACACCCATCTATGCGGCATGCAACCGAGCAAATAAACAGCGCTGGTCGACGATCAGCGGCACGGCTCAGACGGACGCGGCGCCGCGCCGTTTTTGTCGCGTGCGGCGCGGAGTGGCGCGCCACGTCCGGACGGCCGCGGGGCGCCGGCCGGCGCGGCCCGCAGACTGTTTGTAGCGGCGGTTTTTACCGACAGCATGTTTCGGGCGTGGGACCGCGGGGCTCGTCAGTCCGTCTGGCAGAAAGCAGGTGGGGGAGGGAAGCTGAAGCGATGGTCTTGGTACCCGGATACAGGGTAAGGTGGAAAAGCCCGTTCGTCTGGCGTAGAACGACGCGATTGACATTGATCGATGGAGAAGTAGTTTATAGTTCGAAAGCGGCCCACCTGCTTTGGTATAGATATGCATCTGAAATAACAGATGAGCGACCCTGAAACTCGATGATTTCGAACATTAACAGCCCTAAAAGCAGCCATAGCAGCCAATGCATCATAATTACGTCGGCGGTTGCCACGCAATTCTGGTAAACTACGGTGATTGGGCCAGTCATGAAATCTGGAGCGGTCCATATCACCACAGGAGCCTATTTCATCGCTGACAACGAGCGCTGCAGTCGGGCCTATCGCAGGTCGGCGCTCAGCTGGACAGACAGAGACAATATTGACGCGGGACACGCCCCGCGACGTGCCTTTCTGGGGCGGCGCGCGGCCCGCTCGGCCCGCTCGGCTGCCCGGCGCATGTCGGACGGAAACGGACGGTCGCGGACGAGCAAACACACAGCGCCGTGCCGCTGTTGACCTGGCCAGAGTGGTCGGCCGACATTCGACCCGACACAGGCAGATAGCGGCGGACAATCGCCGGACGGGCTGCTGCTGGCCGGCAAAAGACTGACCGATCCAGCACGGTGACCGCTGGCTGGTAAAAGACTGACCGATCCAGGACGGTGACCGCTGGCTGGTAAAAGACTGACCGATCCAGCACGGTGACCGCTGGACGGAAAAATACTGACCGATGGGGAACGGTGACCGCTGACTGGCAAAAGACTGACCGATCCAGCACGGTGACCGCTGACTGGCAAAAGACTGACCGATCCAGCACGGTGACCGCTGGCTGGCCAAAGACTGACCGATCCAGGACGGTGACCGCTGGCTGGCCAAAGACTGACCGATCCTGGACGGTGACCTCTGGCTGGCCAAAGACTGACCGATGGGGAACGGTGACCGCTGGCTGGCCAAAGTCTGACCGATCCAGGACGGTGACCGCTGGCTGGCCAAAGACTGACCGATCCAGGACGGTGACCGCTGGCTGGCCAAAGACTGACCGATCCAGGACGGTGACCGCTGGCTGGCAAAAGACTGACCGATCCAGGACGGTGACCGCTAGCAAACAAGCGACGGAGACGCTTCGGCCGCCGTGGGCGAATTAATGGACAGGCGTATTCCATGGGAGGTCTTGGAGTTAATCACCATAGTGCAAAGATTTTCGTCGATACAAATAATGATGCCAGCGTTCAATGTCGCATGTATGTATGTACGACATGGAGAGAGTGTCACATGGAGAGAGTGTCGTTTTGTACGAATGAATGCATGTATGCAAATACATAAATTCCTTTAATGTAACTAAGTCTTACATATAAACAAAAGCCGAACAGAAAGTGCTACATAACTAAGGTATCAGAAAATACGCAAAGGTTCAGGAACCATGGATATTCAAATACACATTTTTACACCAGTTGAATCATTCGCTCCATACATCGCGTCTCGACTATCACCACATGGCAAGATAGATAATGATCCCACAAGAACGCACATACTTCTCATACCACAGAAGTTCATTAATAAGATAACTTATCTGAATGTGTTCCTTCAATAACATTTAAAGAGACGGGAGGTTTCATAATGTTGGATATTTGATATACGAGACGCTATTCATTACACATGTAACGTTATGTCAATGAAAAATAACCATCATCAATCTCCAAGTGTTTGCTTCACATGAATCAATTAGAATCGGAGTTGTGAAAGCAAATATACCAAATGACGTCGGCTGATAATATTTGTGTCTGTGGTGACCATGTCGCCATGTTTTAAGATTTTAAAAGTATAATAGGTAAATAAATAGCATTGGTATAAGCTGATAACTTTTTTAACTTCTAGGAATATGATATGAGGGAATAGAGCGAAAATACTTACCACGTAATTCAACAAGAAATTATAAATTTACAACGAAATTCACAACGATGAAAATGATACGTTGCAGTTAATCAATATGCCTTATCCACATGCGCTACGTTCATACATTCTCCATAGCGGAAGGCTGCTTAAAATTTGAACTATCGTACATTTTCGAGTTCTTACTTCTTCTTCTATGGACAAAATTGTTAAGATCTCATCCCATTAACTGTTTTGTTTCTCCTATTTAATATACGTTTGCTTCGTCATTCTGTAGGTGTCATTTTCTCTGAGTTCTCTGAGTTTCCTTAAGTTGATGAACAGACAAGTCGCAAAAATATTGAGTTTCGTACGTCTGCTCATTGCTCAATGCCTAATATCAAATTACCACCATTTCCATCTATATGATGCAATCATAAGGTTTTAGCTTCGAAAAGAAACCCATCCTCATTGTCCGTCACTGGGGGGGGGGGGGGTTAGCCCCCCCCCCCCCCCCCTGAGGAATATTTGGAATATCTCAAGAACAAATGCAGCTATCGACGCCAAACTTCCATTACCTTTCCGGGCATCATTTTTGAATATGTCAGCAAAATGGAAATTTTGGAGTTCTAATGTGTCACGAGAAAATGACGACGTCATAGTGACGTCACTTCCGACAGATTTCGAGCCAAATTAGGCCGTACATTAAAAAAAACTGTAGACAATACAGTTTTAAAGATCAATTAGAATCGGACACTTTACATACATCACACAACAGCTAATGAACAGTACTTTCAAAGTGCTATCTCGAAATTTACATTTATTGCATCAAGGGATTTGAAAAAAAATTATGAAAGTCAAAATTATATTTTTACAAATATTTTCGAAGTTTGTTATCATTTTTTTAACGGAATATATATGGTAGACACTAGTGTTGTGAATATGTGTAGCGAGTTTCAAGTCAATATCTTCAACGGCTACTAACTTATGACCTTTCGAAGGTAAAAAAATGGTCGGTCCACACTCCACATAGCACATAGTTTGTGGCAGAGCTTACAATACATTGCTACGATCTTGATTACGTCAATAACGGGCATGAACAGTAACAAAAGGTAGAGACGGTGCTAAGTACGGCTGCACATTTGCATTTCAGTCGTATGATTCGGTGTCATAAACTCATACCTACAATTGTGCAAATTGGTGACCTGACCATGACCTGGGGCATTCCACAGTAAGACAACCGGTGGGTGCCGTCCGACCATTGTTAATTTTCTTGAAAAGTTGTGCATTGGGGTATTCAAGGGCGGGAATTCATTGGTGGTTACCAAACAATTACCCACAAAATATTTTCCAAATAAGGCCTTCCGTATTTTCCCAAGTTCACCGTGCAGGCCTAATTTTGACGACCAATAACTCAGTGACTAAAAAAGCGATTTTGAAAATTTTTGTTTGGATCAAGATTAGTTGAAAAACAATTTGGCAATCACGGATTTCGAGAGAGAGAAAAATTAACGTAACCTCGTGGCCTCTTTTTGCGCCGTGACCTTGACCTGTTGGAAACTGAAATTAACATTTTCGTCTGATGACGATTTGAGTTCCATTGATGTCCTTTCATATAAAAAAAGATAAAAAGTGGGGTTCGACCTGTAAAAACTACTTTTGAGCCTTGCAATGCTGACACAATACGCTGTTTTGGGTACGCTACGTTGTATTGGCCTGGCAGGTCATATGGCGACCTGATGTCGGTGTAACAGGCACCAACCGAGAGGTTTCGTCGTCAGGAGTCTTCTGGACTTTGTTTCGAAAGCGTATGTCAAGTAGATGCGAAGTTATCGACGGACAGGTGCCCGAACAGCGTATTATGTCAGCATTGCAAGACTCAAAAATAATTTGTACAGGTCGAACCCCACTTTTATTTTGTATGCGAAAGGACATCAATGAAGCTCAAATCTTCATCAGACGAAAATGTTAATTTCAGTTTCCATCAGATCAAGGTCACGGCGCAAAACGTATGTCACGAGCTCACGTGACATTTTTAGAAAATCCGTGATTGCCAAATTGTTCTTCGACTTATCTTCATCCAAACAAAACAAGTTTATCAAAATCGTTGTTTAGTCTCGGAGTTATTAGTCGTCAAAATTAGGCCTGCACAGTGAACTTGGGAAAATACGGAAGGACGTATAGATACGTATAGATACGTAAAATATTTTTATAAGATCCTATACAAATATTTTGGGAGGATTTTTTTGGTCACCACCAATAAATTCCCCGCCCTTGAAACCCCAGCGCATACGAAGTTTTAGGGTGGTTAATCGTCCTCAGGATGCAAATTTAGGTTAGAAACATGCATCGCAAAGCATACTGAACCCAAAACTGCCATTTTACCTCTTGACCTGAGATGACCTCACTTAAAGGGAATAGGTCACCTTGAAAGTTGTCTTGAAATTCAACCATACGGTGCATTTTGAGCTCAAACTTCGAATATGATTTTGGTTTGGACAACTGATGGATATATGTGGAGAATGAAGTAAGTTTCTCTTTTTATTTCACGAGAAATCGTACGATAGCAGCTGACGTTCTGGCTCCGCCCCGCTCCGCCTGACGCCAAGTACAGTCTCTGACAAGGGGCCGCCGCGCCGCCCGGGCGGCTGAGCGGATATTAACGAGGTGCCGTGATCAGAGACTACATGCCAGAAAGTGTACCTGCCTCCGGCGGCGAGCGTTCATGTCCCGATCGTGGCCCGGAACAGCGGACATGCAACCGGGCCCACTAGTCCTGTGTCGAAATTACTTAGCGTAGGAAGGTAATTCTTTCACCATAACCCATTTATAGATCTGGTCTACAAATCTGCTATCTCAGTCCCAAACCCCATGTTAAAGGTGAACTATTCCCTTTAACACGCACCCTGAGGGGGGGGGGGCGAAATCCGCCCACCCCTAAGGTTTTTCGAGGATAGCAAAAAACGGCGGAGCGCAGCGCCGCTGTTTTTTGCATACCTGTTTGGAAATCAACTACCCACATTGTGTAAAATTCTTGACCTCGGATCATCTCAGGTTAGGTCACCAGGCCAGATCACGTGATAACCCCACATCCAAAACGTTTGCGTTCGTACCGTAGCCACAGTTTTAGGCCGATCGGTTTAACACTTAAAGGATTTCATAAGGTCATGTATACCTACAATCATCTCAGATTTCTGATATCGGTGACCTAAGGTCGGGTCAATTGCGTGACCACCAACACTGTTTTGTCAATAACTATCGACATAATGAAGATAGACAAGTGAAAACTGTGCCAATGTGTGTCTCGTCGAGACACATTTTCCTATATGCAACATGACCTACTTGGATCTTGATGTCAGGTCAAGGTCACGTGACCTGTGTTGATTTGTTTTGAAGTTAACCTAACAAGGTCAACATATATATCATCCAAAGCGCCTTGACGAGACAAACACAATGGCGTAAACAGTTTTCCGTTAGCTTTATTAGGTTAAAAGTAATTCGCGAAAAACGGTTTTGCAAAAAAACCCAGCATTTTCCCCTTTTTTGACCTCTGGAGTAGAGACGCAAATTTCAGGACCACGGAGCCGGCGCTGGGCCCAAATTCAGGCCCGGCGTGCCTGAAGCTGTGTCTGAACTCAGGCTTGCCGGTCTCATGCCGGGCTCAGCACAAGTTATCAATATACAAAAATAATTAAATAGAAATGAATATTGGCAGAAGTCAGAACATACATGCTTAAAGATCATGATAAATTGATAAAACAAAATATACAACAGTAAAACACCATCATAACAAATAACAATGTCACAGCTTAAAAATTAAAAGTGATAACTAGTACGACCTAGTAAGGAGTGGATACACCAGTGAAACTTAATAAATCAAACTACAGGGTCAATTCATGATCAATTCATCAGCTCAGTCACTGCAGCAGTGCGAGAGTCGAGTGCAGTCAAACAGAAACAACTACCCCAAATCATATTCCACTGTCATCACTAGTAACTAGGTGGGGTGGCATACAATTTTATACTTAGTCATCCCATTGCCCCAGGTCACCCCAAATTATTTTGTATAACAAATAAGTACCTGAGGAACAAAACCACCTACGTATATGATAATAATTATTGTTAATACTATTGTAAATACATATTACTGATAATATTTATTGATACAAATTTACTATTTAGTTCCACATGAGAAAGGACATATTCAAGTCATATCATTTGTAGTTTTGGTAGTGAACAAATATTGTATTTTATGCAATTACAATTATAAAGGTGGACAGACTGCCAAACACAAACAAAAAAACATTTTGCGAAGAAATCTTAAGTGGCCAAGACCTACCCCAGAATGCAAACCTGTCTAGTTCCACTTCAACTTCTTATCATAATAGCTCCATAATTTATATATAGCCTTGCATAATGCCACGTGACACCCTGCCCAACAACACCTTCAACACAAAATTCCAAACAATGTGTTTTGATGAGTCACATTTGCGACGAATTCGCCAGGACTGGGCCGTAAAAAGAATCACGTGTGTCAATTAAGATCGATATTCACGAATGTGTCACTTTGACAGATATTTACAACTTCACACCTCAGAATCGCGACGCCTCAGAATTGCGTGAAGACAATTGTTCATGTTCGTATTAGAAAATAAGCTGTAGTATCAAATCCTAACCCTTGGGGCCAGTTCAAGTTTAAATATTTTTAAAGAAGTCCATCTGCCGAATCCTCAATATGTTGACATTTTCATTTTGGTGGTTTTAAGTTATTTATGGTGATAAAGTTAGTCATTTCGGTGACGGGATTAATTGTGTGCGCCGTTTTGAGCTCAACGATTCACAATTGTCAAATACTTCAGCCGCCATTACGCGCAGCAGTGAAGTTGTGGTAATAGACAACAGTTGTACGACCTTGACCTTGGCAGTGAAGTAGCTTTCTCTGTGCCCACTACCCAAGGCTGTATAAATATGTGCCAAGGCCGTAGAAGAGTGGCTCTGTGCGTGTGACTGGCTTGGATGTTAGTTATAGATATCTTGGCTTGGATAGTGAGAAAACCGAGGATACTCTGTAATTTAAACAGGTTGATTATTCTATTTTTATCATCAAGATATGATTGTCACTCCCAATATTTTTAGTACGTTTGTCATACTTAAATGTCCAGGCAAACTTGCCTTTTCCCCATTATCCTGTGAAGTATATTTATTATTTACTAGTCCATGTCAACATTGATCAAATAGGTAAGTAGGTTGTAGTACCTCAACATTGTTTGTAGAAGCTATTACAATTACAACCCAAACATTGCATAGTGTGATGTTGAGTGATGAATGCATACTTATTACATACTTTTAAGCTGCTCGTTTGGACTTGCATGATCTATATATCTATCATGCTTCTTATTTGTATGCTTTTTATTTTTTCAAACCACCAAAGATGAAAGAATTCTACTCACCTTGACCTGTTCCACTTTCCTGTTAGTCTGTTGTTGATTATTTATCTCAAGTTCTGACTTTTGTGGGATTTCTTTACTCCATGGTCCATATATATCCATTATCCATTGGTGTTTCAATGTGGTGTGTGTTAAAATGTTGCAAAATGCACATTGCAAACTATAAATATTCCTGCTAAAAGATTGTAAGGGTAGAATGAAGTAAACATGCAGATTCCTAGCTGCCGAGTACCGGGCCTGGCGGGTGCTGCCACATGTGGCCGGGCTTGATGCCGGTCACAACTCATGCATGAGCGGTGGCGGCGCGGGGCCGGTTCCTGTTTTTTGGGAAATGTTTGCATCTCTACTCTGGAGTCTCAAATTTTGACCCCAGATCAAATTAAAGGACATGTCGTCGATTGCAAATTTCAATGTCTGGCGATCGCTTTTTCCCGTTCGTTTCTAGCTAGCATAGTTCCCGAGATATATGGGAATGTCTGGAGGGAAGTCTTAAAACAGGAAAAACTGGAAAATTTGACGTTTGATGACCTCTGGTGGCCTCAATTTTCACCTGACCTAAACTATACTGAAAACTTTCGATAGAACTTGTAACAAGCTTACAAACGCCGTTTTCGGCTTGTCGCTACGTAGCGTAGTTTTCGAGATCTCACGGGGAGGGGAAATCAACCCCCCTGCAGTTCATGTTCGGCGCAAACCCCCTGCAGTGCGCGGGATAGGGGGAGGGCGAAATCGCCCCCCCCCCCCTCCAGGGCGTGTAATTATCAGAGGCCCTCCATGGCGCGTGTTAATACAATGTACGGGGATGGTGACATGGGAAGCTTCCGATGTTTGCTACATGTATTAATGCATCCTATATATTTCATGCCTCTCTAATTCCATAGTTACCCCGCCATTGACTGGGGGGGGGGGGGGCGTTTAACGCCCCCCCTGATTAATGTTCGCAATATCTGAAAAACTAATAGCACTATCAACGTGATACTTCGGGTACCTTCTTATTAATCATTTGTACGTCTTGTGTGCAAAAATGAAGAAATTTCTTCGATAATTTGTCGAGTTATAGCGAATTTAGTGACGTCACTACACACGAGTTTTACACCAAAATCAGCTAAACTTTTCCACGCCGTACAAATGCCGCATTTGAAGCAAAATGCAATCGAAAAACGCCAAAAGATATCAAATTGCAACGGCTACAAACTGGCTATCTCGGATTTGTGAAAATTTTAGTTTTTGACCCCCAAAAACTCAAAAACGTTTTTTGGGGAAATTATCACAAAATCAAAATTTTATAACATATTGAACACAAATCGGAAGATATGTCAGAGAACCACACCTAGGCAACTACCATACCAAATTTAAAACTGATATCTCCATTTTTGACTGACTTATGGCATCTAAAGTATGGATAACTCATGACGTCATATTTTGAAATTGCTTTTTTGGCTTTTATTGACTAGATACAGACAAACAAATGTCACCACTATATTTCTGAGACAAAACTGGTCTAGCAACATGCCTTTTTTGTTTAGATTTAACAATTTAAAATGTTGACCTTTGGTGACCTGAACTTGACCTGAAATTAGCATTTACTTCACGTAAATGAAGTGAGGTGGTACAATCACTATCACTATTGAATTATGCATGGAAAATAACTCATAAAACATGTGTTGCATGACTTTCGTAGATATTTTGAGCATAGTGACCTTTTGTGACCTGACCTTGACCTTGGCCAACAATATCACTTTAGCTCATGCGGGATATGGATCATACCTTTGGCAGCACTGTGGGCGAAACTGGTCGCAATCGAAGGCTTTGGATGGAAAGTATGGCCCATAAACTCAAATACGCCGATTTTGACCTTTGACCTGACCGTAACCTGACATTTTACTTCACTTTGACATTTTTTAGCATCTTTAGATTTGTCTTATTTAGAGCTTTCGATTGCCGCCTTGCGCGTCTCGCTACGATAATTGCTTGGGAAGATAACCAGGGGGGCGTTTAACGCCCCTCCCCCTCAGTCAATGGCGTCCTGCTGAGACCCCAGTCAATGCCGGATTACGGCAAAACGGTGCGTTATCAAAAACGTTGATTTTGTTTTACTTGACCTGACCTGTGACGTCGCCGGTGACCTCCAGGTCAACACAATTTATTCACAATTTCCTGGGCTATCGATTGCCGTTTGAGTCAGCGAGATCATCCTATTTGTTCCGAAGATACAAGGGGGCTACCCCCCCCCCCCCCCGTGAGTCCCCCCCCCCCGTGAGTCGTGTTTCAAAAAATACCACAGTGACTGCGGGGTTAAGGAATTCACATTTTACTGCTTTCCTGTGCGCCGTTTTAGGAATTAAAGCATAAAATAAAATAAAGTTTGAATTATACAATCTTGCAGTAACTTGATGATAGCTCTCTAGTGGTAAGCAGGGCTTTGTTGTGCACTCGGAAAATGCAGTCATAGACATTTATTGTTTAGACTTGCGTCCCCATCCTAGCGATGCCTGAGGCGATGTAGTGTCAGGAACGTTTCAGTGACATCCATCTGTAAGAAGCACATCCCAGCCAGCCCGCAGTCGAGTTTGATCACCGATCGGAGCGAGGGGTGGGGACATGATAGAGCACTGACAGGCCGCGCAAACGTGCTTAATAAACCGCCTGTCACAAACCGAACGGCCACGTGACACACAGCCTAGTTAGGCCGCGCTTCCGCTGACAGCCGGCGGACTAATGGCCTGTGCAGGAGCCATTGATTCGCCAGTGGCTGCAATATTTGCCCTGATTCGGAACTGGTGTGGGACGATACGAAGCCCATAGCAAGGAGCCTCTTGCACATCACTTGTCAGTTAAAGTTGTCTACTAAACCTGTCAGTGACCGAGGCCGAGCATACATTACTTGAATTGATACATACCCTTCATCGCCGCAATTTGCTAAGGCTATCCGACAAAATTAAGTTGGTTTAAAATGACCATGATATGACTCTTGGGTCTTGGGCCGCTGATGCAGTACAAGTATATATCCTATGGTCTGCCTTGTTTAGGCAAATACTTTGGTTCAGATAAGGCATTAGTTTAACCATGGACTCCTACGTGTGTTGGAGAAACAATGGGATTTTTCTCGGGAAAAAGCGTGCACTAGGTACCTTAATATTCTAATGGGAATATTAATACATAATAGTTAATACTCGTATTTGTAATGAAATAGCCAAACACACTCAAGTAATGATTGCATCAGTCGACGACTCAGTAATCAGTGCTGCGATCCAACGACAGATAGCAGAGCTCATTGGTTTACCGTGTACACTCGATACGTACCAGGTAATCTGGGCAGCGCTGTGTTTTCGGTCCTGATATGACCGGTAACTGGGTTTTATGCTTGTGGCTGATTCATCAGCCAGCATAAACACGGGCATTACGGCGGGCGATTGCGGCCACTGCTGCCGCCACGAGGCGCCAACGGAGTCTGAGCATCACACACCTGCACCGCTCCGCTGCCGCGCCGAGTGCCCGCCCGACCCGCCGCGCCGTGTGCCCGCCCGGCCCGCCGCGCCGTGTGCCCGCCCAGCCCGCCGCGCCGTGTGCCCGCCCGGCCCGCCGTGCCGTGTGCCCGCCCGGCCCGCCGTGCCGTGTGCCCGCCCGGCCCGCCGTGCCGTGTGCCCGCCCGGCCCGCCGCGCCGTGTGCCCGCCCGGCCCGCCGTGCCGTGTGCCCGCCCGGCCCGCCGTGCCGTGTGCCCGCCCGGCCCGCCGTGCCGTGTGCCCGCCCGGCCCGCCGCGCCGTGTGCCCGCCCGGCCCGCCGCGCCGTGTGCCCGCCCGGCCCGCCGTGCCGTGTGCCCGCCCAACCCGCCGCCCGGCCCGCCGCGCCGTGTGCCCGCCCGGCCCGCCGCCTGGCCCTGTCCGAGCTCAGAGCAGTACCTATTAGGGTCACGAGCGGTCTGCCCGCGGCCGACAGCCACGAATCCGTGGCCGTGCAGCTGAGTGGCATGTCGTGCCGGTGATGATCGGTGAGGATGCCGAGAGAAGTGAGGTACGGGATGGGCTCGGGCCAACCGGCGGGGTCGGTCCGAGCTGTCCTGTCTGTCGAGGAGACGCGAGCCGCCCTCGAGGAGGTCGTCTGGCGGGCGCTGTCTGCCGCGCGGCGGGAGGCCCGTCTCGCCGCTATCGCTCTAATGACCTCACTGTTGGTAGGCCGAGTCGCGGCCGCTCCGCTCTCTGATGGAATATAAAACAGCGGACCAGTTACGGGCCGAGCTTGCTCGGGCTCGGACTAGGATCGGATGTATCTCCCGATCACCGACTCATTACTCACCGTCGAGCCTGCCGCTCTTTGTCGCTGATCGCTCGTTAACAATAAGTCAAGCGTAGCATCGACAATGTATTACAGTCGGCCGCGATATGACTAGAATAACAAAATAAGCGATTTCATCTTATATATACACACACACACACACACACACAGTACACGGCGGGTCGTGCGCAGGATCACTGGGGCGGTCCAAACAGGACCATCACTCGCCCGGGGAGACACACGGCAGACCGAGAGAGACGTGAGGAGACAGCGTCTGCAGACGGCGGCAGAGTGGAGCCTCTGAAAGGGATGCCACGCAGGTCACGGGGCCAGTGACCTTCGCGGAGAGGGTCCGGGCCGCATACCGATGAGAGAATGCCCAAACGGTGTCGGCCGGGCGCCAGCGCGTCGGCTACTTCCTGGGGGAGGGACGGGACCGCGGGGGTCCCGACGGTGGGTCCCTCGGGGTCAGCCCCGCCGTTTACAGCCGTGTAGTGTTGCCTCCGTCGGTGCCGCTCCCGTCTCGTTGGCATTGTTCTGCAATGCTACACCCAGAGCGAATGTGATAGCGTGCCGCGAGGCTGCTGACTCTGCAGCTGACTTGGGTGGCCTGTGTGGTCCGTCTGATGGGTCACGTGACCCCGGTGGCCCTGATACCCTTGCGGCCCCTGCAGCCCCTGCTGCCCTGAGTGAGTCGGGTGGCCCGAGTGACCCGGGTGGCTCAGGTGGTCGGGATGCGCTGGGTCGGATGGCATCTGTGGCTGCACCTCCGGCTCCAGCGTGCAGTAGTCTGACTCCGTTGGCGCCGACGGCCGCGCCAGCGTGTGGTAGTGATCGATGGTCATGTAGGTATGCTCGCTGGGCCGCAGGCTGCTGTAGCTCGTGTTGTGCGGCGCCTGTGCGCTGTATACCAGCGCATGACTCGAGTCGGACCGGCCGTGCTGCGGCCCCACCGACCGGTCCTCCGAAACTACCGTCGAGCACGTCGGCGAGGGTGACTCCCCCGGAAGTGGTGGTGGAGGAGGATGAGGTTGTGGCGAGGTCGGTGGAGGACCCAGACCGTACAGGGCCTTCAGACCATGCCCGGTCGGCAGCAGAGCCCGCAGACGCCGCCAGAAGTCGGGCCCGCCGTACCGGACGCAGTCAGAGGGCCGGAGAAGGTCACGTAGCTCCGCCTCCATGTGGTGCCTCTCCACGCCCACCAGAACACCGACCACGGCGCGCGAGCCACGCAACGCCTCCAGGTGCGACGACTTGAAGTCGAAGCGGCACCACTCGTGGTCGAGGAAGCTGCGTGACACCACGAGGAGGGTGCGGCGCGAGGACCGTACGCAGTGGTGCACGGCGTCGCCCAGGTAGCCGGTGCTGGGCGCGTCGCGGCGGAGTAGACACAGACTGCACGCGGGCGTGGCATGCTCCAGCTCCGGCGCCAGCACCTCGGTGACGAAGCGCGTGTCCTGCGCGCTGTACGTGACGAACACGTCATATAGTTTGTCCGCGTCACGCGTCACAGTCGTCGCCGCCGGCGCTAGTGCCGTTTTGGCTGGCGGCGCGATGCCGCCCCCGCCCCCGCCGCCGCCGCAGAGCCGGCTCCGGAAGCGGAACACGAGGGCGGCTACTACAGCGGCGACGACAAGCGCAGTTCCGCCCAGCACTGCCAGCAGGGGGACGCCTCGCATCGCCGAACCGCGCCGGCCCGGGTAGCCCGCCGCCCCCGCCGGGGCCGCGGCCAGTCCTCCGCCCGCGCACCGCGGCCACGCCGACACGTACTCACACTGGATATCGTCAGCGTCGACGATCTTGGCGCGGTGGTCGCGCACGTACGCCGCGAGCGGCTCAGCGAACTCACACTCGCAGGACCACGGGTTGGAGGCCACCGTGAGCTCCACGAGATACGGGCTGGAGAGCCGCCACACCGGGAAACTGACCAACAAATTGCCGTGAAGAGTCAGCACCTCCAGAGCGAGAAGACGCGAGAACGTGGCCGGGTGGATACGTCGGAGACGGTTGTCGTGGAGGTACAGCTCACGGAGCGCACGCAGACTATCAAACTCATATCCCTGCAGCTCGGGCAAGCGGTTATCTTCGAGCCGCAGAACCTGCAGCGCCGAGAGGCCGTTCAGACTACGGTTGCGGATCTCCTCGACGTTGGAGTTGTTGACATACAGCTGGCGGATGCGTTTCCTTCCGATGAAGGTGTGACTGTCGAGACTGCGGATATTGTTTCCGGCGGCGTACACGGCGGTGGCGTCCATCGGGATCTCGCGCGAGATGGAAACCTGCTCGCGCGCGCTGCACTCCACCATGTTGGTGTTCCACGTGTGGTCGTGGTAGCACGTGCAGCCGTCCGGACACTTCATCTCGCAGTCGCAGGCCACGTAGTTGCAGCAGTGGCAGAGCGCGAAGCAGTGGCGCTCGTAGGTGCAGAGGAAGTCGGCCGGCTTGGTGTCCAGCAGAGGCACCAGGCTAACCGGCGAGTGCAGCAGCCGACACATGATTCGGTCGGCGTCCAGAATCTGCGGAGACAGAGGTTCACTATCAGTCCAATACACGTCCAATGCCTGGTGAGACTGAGATTCACGCCAGTCCAATACACGTCTGGTAACTGGAGAGACAAAGATTCACTGTCGACTAGTCCGCTACTGTAGAAATGTACCCTGCCTGCAGGGGCGTCGCCACGGATTTTAGAGTGTGGGGGGGGGGGGGGGAGTGAACCATCAGTACGGTTGGCGACAATGTGAAGGGAAATCAGTTTTTACCTTTTAATTTTTACTTAGGAGCGCAATTTTTAGTTGTTACTACCAGTTTAAAAAAAAACTATAACAGATGATAGATGAAAAACAATAACTTCTTCGGAAATTTGCATGGCATATTGTTCAAACGACGCTATATTCGATGGGCACTGCCAGGCGATTCGCTCATCGCTGTTTGGGATACATATCCTAGCTATTCGTGTTACATAGAAAGTTATTTCATACTAATTATAAGAAGAAGCAGCCACCTGTCCGTCTGTCCGTTCGGATGTTATCCAATTGCTTAATAACTCCGCGCACCTTGCAGTCAAAAGCGCGAAATTTGGCATGTTAGTGGGGATGTAGGGTCGCACTATCGTAGGTAAATTTGGCGTTGATCCACGATCACAATAGACTGGAATTATAATTATTATTAATATGCAGTGAATATCGGAACTTATATGCGCCACCCGGCTGCCACTGGACTGGCTTTTTGCTTTCGGGAGACACTGGCTCGGTGGTCATGGGGGTCAGGGTCAGGGGTTTCGTAGATAGTTAGGAGGTCGGTGGTGCGATACAAGGCAACGTCACTGGCGTGTTTTTGTATATCTTCTTTATAAGCTCAGCGCATCTCACTGTTCTGCATGCTGGCTGACCCGGGCTGCCCGCAACTGTACCAGGAGGACGGATCGCCCCGGAACCGGTGACTGCCGCTGGCTCGTGCGGGGTAGTCGTTTGTGGACTGCTGGCCGAAACGGATGAGGATGAAGTAGCTCATGTACTTGGAGTAATGGATGAAGTACCTAGTTATCCGAAAACTACCTCGGTTTGCAAACCTTGTAACGCATTTGGGCAGAACTTGAACGAAATGGCTTGCATATTTCATTTTATATATTTAGTCCGAAGCTTTTGAATGGATATATCCTATAGGTCAGGACCCGGCAAAAACAGTTTGATTACCGAGCGGAGCGAGGTCTTCCGTCAACTAGGGGGAAAATATACGTATGAGCGGCCCGACCGTAGCCATGGTTTTCAGAACCTTATTTCTTTGCAGCTATTCGGTCGAAGTGACTGAAAACTTGCACACAAAAACGTTCATGTCGTAAAACTATCTGCCGGTGTTTCCTTTTAGCAAGCACAAAGTGTGCCTACACAACAAATAGGGCCCATTAACGCCATAATATGCCCGTTTTCTGCTACCGAAATTCCATTTAAATTCCTGTCAACTTCCCTTAAGAAAAGTACAAATATCGTTCTGATTCCTTCCATTCTTCCATTGCACTGATACTTTTTCCAAATGCTTTTATGATATTGAAACCTGCAATATTTCCGAACAAAGTAAGGATTTACGTCTCTAATTTTTTTGGGGGGAGGGACAATCCCCCAGCCTGACGACTAGGGGGACGTTGTCCCCCCCCCGTCCCGTCCTCCCCCCTACGGCAACGCCCTTGCCTGCCTGTAGCGAAAATTGGCCAAAGCACCATATGCTAACAGGCAGCACTGTATTGTTACATGTTCTGAGTGATTTGTGTGTTCGCCGAATAAGTTTGGTGAGCACAATCACGTATTATTATTGTTTAACCAAATATTTAAATGCAAGGACAGATGTGCAAGGCAGAATAAGTAACAAAATAATGTTCAATAAATAATCATAACAAAATAGATGTGCAGAATAAGTAACAAAATAATGTTCCAGGTCACACAAATTACTGCGCGGAAATACAAACAGAAACGCCCGGAGAATGTATGAAAGGAAAACACGAATATAAGAAACCAATTGATCTGATAATAGAAGCACTACAATTTCACCACAAGCAAATCATAGCGAAATATGCGAGAAGTAAGGAGCCAACGCAACAAGAAAGGAGACGCAAAAAGCATGCATTGTGGCAATAATCGATCTCTATATGCATGAGAAGATAACATCGGTTCGGTAGTCTGTCTTCATGTCATATGCAACAACGCCGTTAGGGACGCGAGTTACGCCACTCGGCGGCATTCGTTCAGTGTTCAAAGCCCTGAACTTCGCTGGGACAAAGCAATGGCGCCACGTATGCGGTCTCTTGTCAAAGCTGACTGCATGCTGATGCCATAGTGCGGTCTCTTGTCAAAGCTGACTGCATGCTGATGCCATAAATACTTCCCCGACGAACCGAGAATGCTCGGCATGCCTGTTGCAGTGAATGGCTCACTGCCGCCACTGCAGCATTCCATCGGTATAACACACACACTCATAACGGTATCAGAAGCCATATGTTTGGGTACGTTGGATGTTTGGGGACGCTGGAACCGGAAGTCCCTGGGTCTGATTCAGTGCCGATTGCGTCTGTTGTTTGCATTGGTTTGGCATTTAGTATCTGCACGATGCCTACAAGGAAGTTTGTTGTGTGAAATAAATGCCGTCCATACGTGATGTTTGGATTGAAATGTCAAAAGAGTTAAACTAGCAGAAAATCCGCGGGGCTTTTTATTCTGTTTGTAATAAAGACGTCCTCAACAACTATCTTGAACACAAAAATGGATTAACTTGAACATGTTTCTTACTCCGATGACTTGTTATTTCTCGTACAATTATAGGTATACCAACTGCGATGAATTTGTTTATCGTAACAACATGGCAAATGCAGGCAACTGAGGGCTGAGGCGCAGAGAGCCAGGAAGAGATAACATCGTATTATTCTTATTCCTATTATATTATTATTAACTTGGACTTCGGTCGGCCATGGCTAGTCCATTTGTTTGCTTCTGACGTGAAGTTGAGATTCTGTTTTGGTATTCCATGGGCCATGGATTGCGAAATCGATTGCAAGATAAAAGAACATTGGGTTGAAGGAAAATATTAATTATTTATGATGTAACCATTACATGCATAACCGGTGCATTTGACACTAAGGAACTATTGACTAGAAACCGATTTCAAAAGATATGCTCATTTTAATCGAACGGCTCCAATCGACTAACACCATATCCGTGTAACCACCGTCACCGGACCACAATGTAACAACAGTCAACAGGTGACAATCTATTAACACCATATCCGTGTAACCACCGTCACCAGACCACAATGTAACAACAGTCAACAGGTGACAATCTATTAACACCATATCCGTGTAACCACCGTCACCGGACCACAATGTAACAACAGTCAACAGGTGACAATCTATTAACACCATATCCGTGTAACCACCGTCACCGGACCACAATGTAACAACAGTCAACAGGTGACAATCTATTAACACCATATCCGTGTAACCACCGTCACCAGACCACAATGTAACAACAGTCAACAGGTGACAACCTATTAACACCATATCCGTGTAACCACCGTCACCAGACCACAATGTAACAACAGTCAACAGGTGACAACCTATTAACACCATAGCCGTGTAACCACCGTCACCGGATCACAATGTAACAACAGTCAACAGGTGACAATCTATTAACACCATATCCGTGTAACCACCGCCACCAGACCACAATGTAACAACAGTCAACAGGTGACAACCTATTAACACCATATCCGTGTAACCACCGTCACCGGACCACAATGTAACAACAGTCAACAGGTGTCGGCATTGGTTGTCATCAGGCGAATACATACCACATGCAATAATATTTAACCTTTGAAAGTTGGCGCGAAGGCGTAGCTTTCCCGACAGCTGGTGTCGTGTTTGCGCTGGGGCCGCGGCCCACTGCGCGATACAAATAGGGAGCCGTGTCTCGCGTGTTGCCGCCCACCTCCCGCCGATCCTCCGGTTCTGAGAACGCTGAAGAGGCGGCCGCACGCCAACCGTCGCAGATAGCTTGTTAGCATTTAGCGGTACCCGCCCGGGAACCGTGTCCTATTTGTTCCATGGCGGGGGATCGGGCACGATCCGGCGATTTGACGAGCCGATAATGAAACCACCGACCCAATCCACTTTGGCTGCAATATGCAAGCCGATATCTACCATTCGGCCTCAGTACCGCGGTACAAATTTCGCTGCATCAACGGAATTGATCTAACGTGATTGGCGTCGGTAAAAGTGGATAATCCAGTCACGGCTGACCTGGAGCAGATCGTGAGAAACACGCCCGATATGGTAACTGTTGCCTCTGGCGCTACACGCTATCGCTCTATCTGCAACACAGTGCAGCAGGCCAGCCCAAATGCAGGCCAGGAGCAATGCTTTCAAGCGTCGAGAACCGGTCAATCGCTCACATGGTGAAATATGTTACTTTCCAAACCTGAGCAAACTTGTATATTCTGCATGGGCGGCATGTCGATTAAAAGGCAAGAACGCTTCAAACAGCAGATCTCATTTAAACCCAATGGTAACGTGACAAGTCCAGTCCAACGCTTCAAACAGCAGATCTCATTTAAACCCAATGGTAACGTGACAAGTCCAGTCCTACGCTTCAAACAGCAGATCTCATTTAAACCCAATTGTAACGTGACAAGTCCAGTCCTACGCTTCAAACAGCAGATCTCATTTAAACCCAATAGTAACGTGACAAGTCCAGTCCTACGCTTCAAACAGCAGATCTCATTTAAACCCAATGGTAACGTGACAAGTCCAGTCCTACGCTTCAAACACCAGGTATCCTTTAAAGTTGAATATCAATTTGACTGGCTTTCCGAATTTCTCGAATGTCATATGCGATTTCATAATGGCGGAGGTTCCGGGTTCGGAGCCATTTCTCGAAATGGAGCTGGTTGTCGCCAGCTTATGAGATGACCCATCGCCGAGTCGTAAATAAGGCCTGTCCATTAGTGCAGTGGCTTCCGGTAAATAATTCAGACCCTAAGCCAGGTAATCAGACAGTCCGCAACAGAAGTCGGTAACAACACCGTGACAGAGACTTATAGCGTCCAGCTGATGGTACAGTGGGTTGCCAAATTGATGGAAAATAATGTTAACTGGGATAATGGAAAAGCGATGGTAGGTATTAGAGGGTCATGGACGGACCCGAGAGTATAAGTGGCATACATAGGAGGGACATGCACTCACCCTGTGGTATCGGCGGCGGGAAGGAACATACAATTTACTAGGATATCGGGCTGTGGTAGAGGGACATCAGACTCGCTCTAGGGATGGTACATGGGACACCAGCCACCCTGGGGAGAGGGACATCAGACTCGCTCTAGGGATGGTACATGGGACACCAGCCACCCTGGGGAGAGGGACATCAGACTCGCTCTAGGGATGGTACATGGGACACCAGCCACCCTGGGGAGAGGGACATCAGACTCGCTCTAGGGATGGTACATGGGACACCAGCCACCCTGGGGAGAGGGACATCAGACTCGCTCTAGGGATGGTACATGGGACACCAGCCACCCTGGGGAGAGGGACATCAGACTCGCTCTAGGGATGGTACATGGGACACCAGCCACCCTGGGGTACCGGACTGTGGCAGGGATGCAGACCACTGATCTGGAGTACTGGCGGCGGTACAGGGACATCACACAGACACAGACCACTCACCCTGTACTGCTGGCTGGAAGAGGGATATCAGACAGACACAGACCACTCACCCTGTACTGCTGGACATCAGACAGACACAGACCACTCACCCTGTACTGCTGGCTGGTAGAGGGACATCAGACAGACACAGACCACTCACCCTGTACTGCTGGCTGGAAGAGGGATATCAGACAGACACAGACCACTCACCCTGTACTGCTGGACATCAGACAGACACAGACCACTCACCCTGTACTGCTGGCTGGAAGAGGGATATCAGACAGACACAGACCACTCACCCTGTACTGCTGGACATCAGACAGACACAGACCACTCACCCTGTACTGCTGGCTGGTAGAGGGACATCAGACAGACACAGACCACTCACCCTGTACTGCTGGCTGGAAGAGGGATATCAGACAGACACAGACCACTCACCCTGTACTGCTGGACATCAGACAGACACAGACCACTCACCATGTACTGCTGGCTGGTAGAGGGACATCAGACAGACACAGACCACTCACCCTGTACTGCTGTCTGGAAGAGGGATATCAGACAGACACAGACCACTCACCCTGTACTGCTGGACATCAGACAGACACAGACCACTCACCCTGTACTGCTGGCTGGTAGAGGGACATCAGACAGACACAGACCACTCACCCTGTACTGCTGGCTGGTAGAGGGACATCAGACAGACATAGACCACTCACCCTGTACTGCTGGCTGGAAGAGGGATATCAGACAGACACAGATCACTCACCCTGTACTGCTGGCTGGTACAGAGAGAGATCAGACAGACACAGACCACTCACCCTGTACTGCTGGCGGGTTGGCGTGGCGGTGGCGAGCGTCAGCAGCCAGTCCATGTTGCAGTCGCAGAGGAGCGGGTTGCCGCCAAGCAGCAGGTCAGCAGGCTGTTCGCCGTGATCGTCCGGCAGGCTGACCGCCTGCGCATCCAGCTGGCTCAGCTGGTTGGCCGAGAGGTCAGCCCGCACCAGCCGCCGCTTGGCATCGAACGTGCCCGGCTCGACCGTCTCCAGCCGGTTCCCGGCCAGGATGAAGTACTCGATGCCGTCCGGCACGGCCGAACGGCTGATGTGCGACACCTGGTTGTGGCTGAGGTCGAGCGTCCTTAGCTCGATCTTGCCCTCGAGTCGGTAGAAGTTACCGACCTCACGGATCTGGTTGCGGTGGAGGTCAAGCCAGCGCAGACCGGCCGGCGCCAGCGCGTAGTCGAAGAACTCGATCCGGTTGTCGCTGGCGTTCAGCCACAGCAGCTGCGGCAGCTTGGCGAACAGGCCGTTGATGCTGGCCAGCCGGTTAGCGTCGACCCGCACGACGCGGAGTTCGCGGAGGTCATCGAGCGCTCCGCTCTCCATGTGAGCGATACGATTCCTTGACAGGTCGAGCACACTAAGCGCAACGGGACCGGCCAGGCTGCGCGTCGTCACGTTCACCAGTTGGTTCCCAGCCAGCGTTAGCGCGCTGAGCTGACGGAGTGTACTGAAAGCCCCGTCTGGCAGCTCTGAGATGAAGTTATCTCCCAGGTCGAGCCGCGCGAGGAACGTGAGGCGGGCGAGCGCCATCGGCACGGTCAGAAATTGGTTCCCGTCCAGACGCAGGTCCTGCACGCCCGTCACGTTGGCGAACGTCAGCTCGTCCAGCTGCGCCAGCCGGTTGCCGTCGAGGCGCAGCGCGCTGAGCACGTGCAGGCCGGCCAGCGCGCGGCGACCGAGCCGGCGGAGCAGGTTCCCGGAGAGCCGCAGCGTGTGCAGGTTGCTGAGGGAGGCGAACACGCCGTCCGGCAGCGTCTCCAGCAGGTTCTCACTCAGGTCCAGCACCTGCAGACTGGTCAGGTCCTGGAACACATCCACGCTGAGCGCGTCCAGCTGGTTCGCCGACAGGTCCAGCACGATCAGACGCAGCAGGCCGGCGAACGTGTCCTTGCGGATCCACTCAGAGCTGAGGTTGTTGGCCGACATGTTGACCGTCTGCAGCTGCGGCAGGTCGGACAGCAGGCTAGGCGGCAGCACGCGGATGCTGTTGTTCTGCACGTGCAGCTCGCGCAGCAGACGCGTCTCGTTCAGCATCATGGCCGGCAGCGCCACTAACCTGTTGGAGGACACGTCGAGCGCCTCCAGTCGGTGGAGGTCACCCAGCGCTCCGTCCCGGATCACCGCCAGCTCGTTGTGGTGCGCCTGCAGCTGCCGGAGTCCGGGGAACGACCGCAGCCCAGTGGCGGAAAGCTCCATCAAGCTGTTGTGCGACACGTCCAGCACCTGGAGTCCGTCACTGACGCCGCTCTCGCGCAGCTCGGCCAGGTCCTGGAAGCTGTTACCGCTCAGGTTCAGCACCTTCAGCGAAGTCAGGTCCTCGAACACACCCTGCTCCAGCGACCACATGTTGTTCCCGCTGAGGTCCAGGGTCTCCAGGTGTACGAGACCATCGAAACAACCTGGTTCGAGCCGCATCTCGGCTGCAGTCCACTCTCTGCTGAAGGTCCTCAGGCGGAGTGTCTGGAGTCGACGCAACCGGTGGAACACGCCTCGACGAAGGTGACCCAGCGCACATCGCGACACACTCAGCTCCCGTAGCTCAGCAAACGCGCCGCCCAGCGCCACTGAAAAGTCGTCACTCACGTGCGTCGCGTCCGAGCAGACGAGTTCGAGCCGGCGCAGCGACCCGGGTCGGGTCACGTTCAGGGCCCCGGCGTCCAGCGTAGTGAGGTGGCAGCGCGCGGCCGCCCCGACGAGTGGTTCGCATCGCTCGGCGGCCGCGCCGGCCAGCAGCAGCGCGCAGATCACTGTCCAGACACCGCGCATCGTGTCCACCGCCGTGGCCGTCTCATCACCCGATCTCGGCGGCACACACCCGTCGACGTTCCGCACCAAACTGCCGCCCGCCGCCCGCCGCGTCCAGTCCAGCCGGCACCTGGGCTGCCGGCCCTCACTGCAGCGCCGCCTGCCGGCCGGCCGGCCGGCGCTCAGCGCAGCGGCCGTCGCCGACGACGCGCCCAGTCGGCCCCGTCGTCTCCGCATCGGAAAGGCGACCCGAGAGAGACCCTTCTGCGGCGTGTTTACTCCAGCTTCGTTGACCCGAGCGGTGACCCAAAGCCGACGGGAGGGGAGTCGAAGAGACGAGACACCAGCCGAGTCCCTCCCTCCCTCCCTCGGGCCGGGTCCCACCCTCCCTCCCTCCCCCGGGCCGGGTCCCACCGACCGACAGACGGACAGGGGAGGAGCGCGGCCCTCGGCTCTCAGCGCCAGTCGTTGGCGGCCAGCGGTCAGCCCATTCGGCGCTTCAGCCGGCTATCGGCGCCGCGATGAGAGCCGCCTTACGAGCCCCGTTACGAGCTGGCAGCCCGTTCTGGGCAATGGCTGCTGTCGCCCTGGGCGCCGGTAGAGGTGCTTTGGTCGGCCGCGCACCGCCGATGTGACGTCATAAAGGGCAGACGCGACGCGGTATTGGCGCTCTCGAGCTGAGAGGTCCGGACGGCTCCGGCCTCCGCTTGACCACTCCTGTGTTTAATACTGAATACTGATTGCAGTTTTTTCGGTACCTGCTTGCTCCTCGCGACACGCGGCACGATTCCATATAATAATATTTGCGAAAATGTGGTAATTCAACAGTGGGAAATACATGTGGCAATCATGTCACATTATACTTCTTTTACTTGCATGATAGAGATAGGTTGCGTGTCCTATGTCCTATCCTTGCTGTCTGCATGTTCAATCCAGAAATCATCAGATTGTCAGAGGAACCTGAAAAGAACAAATAAATTCCAGAATTTAAAGGAAATAGTTCACCTTCAACATGAGTGTTGAACTGAGATAGCAGTTTTGTTGCGCGTGTTGGGAAACCCCTATCTGCAAATTGTCTTGACTGAAAAGACTCTCCAGCCGAATATATTTGATTTTTTGGCGAAGGACTGCGGTGCTGACGAAAGAATGCGATAGCCCGGGCAGAGACTATACCATCAGCCAATCAGCTTGCAGCTGGTGCTAGCAAGCGAACCGCCGGCCGCCGGTTGTCACTTTTCTGATGCGAGTCTATCCTAACGCGACTACTTTCGAATCTGATTGGCTGAGCCATTTTTGTTCATTCGCGTGACGTCAGGACTCTGACTCAGAGGGTATGTATATAGTTTTGATAAGATGAATAATTTACGACCTTCTATCCTGAATCGGCGCGATTTATGGCCATTTTTGACAATATAAAAATATAATGTATTTCAAAATATAATCCAATTTTGAAAAAATGTGTTTGGAAAAAATGTTACCAGGTGACCTGTTTCTTTTAAGTCAAACGAGCCCCAAGATGCGTCTTGATGCTAGTCGAAGATATATAGTATATACTGACTAGACCTTATTTCCTTATTCCGATTGATTAAAAGCTCAAGTCAGTTTCAGGGAAATTGAGACATGCTTTGTTTCTCCATATATTTTCGTCTAAAATCTTACATTTGACATTCCAGACCATTTAACAAAATTAAAATAATACAATTCCGCTCAATTCAATCAACAACAACTCTCCAAGGAAATATTTTCGTCTCTGAATGACCCCATTTTCATGTCGACATCTGTGTTCCGCTGCCCGCGTCCGTGGGGAAATTTAAAATCGTATCACATCCTGTCCCGTATGTCTTAGAGAGGCACATCTCGCCCATCCATCACAGTAAAGCCCCACTCACCATTCCGATTCCTGGGAGCCCCCGACGCGTGTCGTCACGCCGCTGAGATAGGGTGCATGGAGCGGACAGCGGACTCTCTGCCCCGGTGTCACTTGAGTTGAGAGCAGAGGGTGCGTCCGGCGGCGTCTGTGCGGCGGTGCGTCCCGTGCGGCTGGTGCCGCCTTGTGAGACCAGTAAGGCCTGTGCGTCCAGTGAGGCCTGTGAGGCTGGTGCCGCCATGTGAGACCAGTAAGGCCTGTGCGCCCGGTGAGGCCTGTGAGGCTGGGGCGGCCAGTGCGACCGTGTGGCCGGGGCGTGTGTGAGATCAGTGCGGCACGGGTGTGCGCCCGGTACGGTGCGTCCTATGATGCGGCTTGTGCGACCCAGCGGTGCGGCGCGCCGGCCCGTTAGTGATCGACCTGCGTGTCGGTGTACAGCTGCTCGGGAGCACGGAAGTCGCAACCAGCGAGGCACATCCTGTCAGGTCCAGCCGGACGGCGGTCCGCCTGGGGACATTAGCTGCGCCCGGCTGACCACCGCCCCCGCCCCGGCCCCGGCCCCGGCCCCAGCTGCCACAGCCGCCCGCCCGCCGCCACAGCCGCCGCTGCCGCCCAGCAGCCGCCCCCGCCCCGGCCCCGGCCCCAGCTGCCACAGCCGCCCGCCCGCCGCCACAGCCGCCGCTGCCGCCCAGCAGCCGACCCCGCCCCCGCCCGGCCCCAGCTGCCACAGCCGCCCGCCCGCCGCCACAGCCGCCGCTGCCGCCCAGCCGCACTATGGCCGGCCGGAGCCGTCGTTCCCGACGGCCAATCAGGCTGAGCGTGATGTCCCGTTTTACTGGCGTGATATCCCGGTTTAGTGTCGTGATGTCCCGTTTTACTGTCGCCGGCCGATTGTCTGTGTATATGAGCGTGGCGCCAGGCGTGACGCGAGCTGAGCACTGAGCTATCACACGAGGAGGTATCACAGCGAGGTATCACACGAGGAGGTATCACAGCGAGGTATCACACGAGGAGGTATCACAGCGAGGTATCACACGAGGAGGTATCACAGCGAGGTATCACACGAGGAGGCATCACACAACGAGGTATCACACGAGGAGGTATCACAGCGAGGTATCACAGCTAGGTATCACAGCGAGGTATCACACGAGGAGGTATCACAGCGAGGTATCACAGCGAGGTATCACAGCGAGGTATCACAGCTAGGTATCACAGCGAGGTATCACACGAGGAGGTATCACACAACGAGGTATCACACGAGAAGGTATCACAGCGAGGTATCACAGCTAGGTATCACAGCGAGGTATCACAGCGAGGTATCACACGAGGAGGTATCACAGCTAGGTATCACAGCGAGGTATCACAGCGAGGTATCACACGAGGAGGTATCACAGCGAGGTATCACAGCGAGGTATCACAGCGAGGTATCACAGCTAGGTATCACAGCGAGGTATCACACGAGGAGGTATCACACAACGAGGTATCACACGAGAAGGTATCACAGCGAGGTATCACACGAGGAGGCATCACACAGCGAGGTGTCAGATATGCGGAGGATCACAGTCCAAGGTTTTACACGCTGACGTGTGTTGTAATAGGTTTAGCGCGTCCTTCTTACACGCTGGTCCGACACACTCACGAGCTCCAGTCCTCTCTGTATTTCCTCCCAGAATCCGACACCGCGCCAGACAGCCCCCGACACCCCTTACCCGGGGCGCAGCCCGGACCAATCCCCGGCCCGCTTCTCACCGACCCGCCAATGACCGCGGCCGGCTCAGGTCACGGGTCATCTGAAGGTCACCCTCCAGACACCCCTCGGCCCTCGGCACGGCGGGCGGATGGGCGGGCCGGTACAAAATGCAACACCCAACATAGGTAAAACTGCGAGGTGAGTCGTCCAAGTTAATTTCAAATTAGATTTGTGCTGTCATTTTCCCCGTCATTTGTAATATACCTAATACAGATGTGTGCTCGTATTTAAAGTAATACGAGTATTTTCTCATAAGAATTTTAAATGTTAGTGAAATACGACCTAATTAATAAAAAAAACATTACTGAAATTGAAATTAGCGAGCTACTTCCTTTTCAAAGAAGCCTGAGTACGCCATTGCAGCCGACCACTGACAGCGGCTCTAATAGACAGAGCGCGTGTATCTCGTTTAACACGCGTTCCCCGTACACCTGCCGCACTGACTCAGGCGCACCTCTCTACGCCTGCCACGCGCCTACCTTCACACGAGCGCACTCAATTTACCGCTCCACAGCATCGCACGTCACTCAGATTTTGCACAATATCTTGTCGGACCCTCTCGAGTGGCGCTGAAAAGTCAGCTCTCACCGAGACGCGACCTCCGCGCCAGTTCAGAGATGTCGACGCCGCAGAGGCAGTATCAGCGGGCGGAGACAGGGAGATAGAAGGGCAGGACGTGCCGATGTGCTCTCAGCTCCTCTGTGATCGGCACCAGGCGCCAGGCGGAGACCAATTTCTGCTCGTGCGGATCGCCAGCCCGCCTGTTACGGTATTCAGCCTGCAGCCGGCACGTGATTTAAAGCTCAGCCTTTGAATCGGCGGCCCGGCTGGCGTCGGAACGGCCAGGGTTTGTTGCCCCGCGGCTGCTTGATCAATTAGCGAGAGGAGACACAGGGAACGAGCTGGGCCGAATGTCAGTCTCGGCTGGAGCTGTGCTGGAGACGAGCAGAAATGACTGCAGATTGGATTTTCTGGCTGAAAGCCCGGGATGAATAGTTGTTGGATGCTGCTGGAGCAGATGCTAACTTTTAGCCTGGGGCTCCGAGATAGGAAAATATCAGACATGGACTTGGGAGGCGAAAAACGTGCCTAAAATTCAGACACAGCGGATATTTAGAGTGTGGGTACTTCTGAACATTTCTGCTGCGTAATCTCAACTCCAAACATAAGGCATGTATCACAGAATGATTGTCATGAAAATCAATGAGCATTTGTATTATTGACAACCCTGCATGGGGTCCCACTCCTCACCGCTTATGTGGCCGGCGCCGCTCACAAAAACCGTCCATTACCCACACACACACAGAGCGCTGGTGGTCAGCTCGTCTAATGGAGGCAGCAGTGCCGGCGCGGACAGCTCGGGCACCCTGCACCTGATGACCCGCTAATGGGAGTGGTGCGCGTGTGAGAACTGCGCCACCAAGACAAACGCCGCGCGTCTCTGCGTCGACGGCAGGTCATGTGTTAGTGGCGACCAAAATGAAGCGACCGCCGCAGGTTCAACATCCCGGTGGCAAAAAGTTCGGGCCGGCCATTTGGTAGATTGGAAGACGGGGCCACAGGCAGGTGCAGCACGACAATCAGTTATTCCTTGTTTTAGAGCGGCGGTCCCGCTGATTAGAAAAGCGATCCAGGTCAGAGTCGATAAGGCACACTTCAACAGCGGCCGGCCATATGGCCGACGTCTCTTGTTTGCCGTACGACGTAATATGACTCTATATGAGGCTTCAAAGAAAAGTTGGTCAATACATTTTCTGCGCCATAATGGGCCGCTGCAAACAATATGAGTGACGGACTGGGTGAACAGCTCAGTGGAGCTCACCAAACAGAAGACCAGCACTTTGCGTCACGCTCGAAGGACATAGCAGGCGTCGGAGATTAGCTCCGTTTTTCAGGTTGACATAACCTGGGTAGGGGCGTAGGAACTATGTTCAAGTTGGGGGGGGGGGGGGGGGGGGCAGGAAGCATTCTGAAGTTGATTATTTCCATGCAACGCCCATAGGCGTAATGTTAAAATAAAAAATGTTTGGGGGGGGGGGGGCTCCCCCCCCCCCTGCCCCCCTCTCCCCCCAGTTACTACGCCTATGCCTGGGTCGCTCGAGTTTGGATGCGTTCTTCGATCCTCCACCCTTGATGTTTAACCACTTCCGATGCATATGTGCCAAAGCTCACCCAGCACCCGATCAACCAATGTGTCTAGTACCGAAAGGATACTTAAATCAAGAGTTATCGATTTATGACTGTCCCATTTTGAGGTCAAAAGTGTGAGCCTCAGCTTGATAAAAAAATCGAATGATTCGCTTTGGGAGTGTCTTTCTCATCGTTGCGCCCCACGGTTGCCGCTCTTGCCCTTGCGCGTCCTGGATGTCGCTGTATCTGATCGTGTGTCATTTATGCCGCTCTTGCCGCACAACGCCATGGATGTCGCTCTCACTACTGTGCGCCACCCATGCCGCTCTCATCACTTTGCGCCATGAATGCCGCTCTCATCACTTTGCGCCATGAATGCCGCTCTCACTGATGTGCGTCATGGATGTCGCCCTAACTACTGTGCGCCACCCATGCCGCTCTCATCACTTTGCGCCATGAATGCCGCTCTCACTGATGTGCGTCATGGATGTCGCCCTAACTACTGTGCGCCACCCATGCCGCTCTCATCACTTTGCGCCATGAATGCCGCTCTCACTGATGTGCGTCATGGATGTCGCCCTAACTACTGTGCGCCACCCATGCCGCTCTCATCACTTTGCGCCATGAATGCCGCTCTCACTGATGTGCGCCATGAATGCCGCTCTGCATGTGGCCCAGTCTGTTTTCACCGTTGCAAGTTTACCGCACCACCGTTTTTGTCTTCATTCACTGAGCACCACAACCGAGACGGAGCTGCGTTCAACTCGCCTGTGGAAGCCGAATAACGGCTCTGAATCGGCTCAGCTGGCGGCACAAAAACACAGGGAGTCGCGTGCAGCGTGGGGGATGCGCTGCGTTGCGCACTGCGCCTCAGCCTGCTTTCGGCTCTCATGCTAAACAACCCATGGCGAACGAGAAAGATGGGCAGGGTTAGGGCGTCGCACATTCACAGAAGCAGCCTGGCATTTGTGGGCTGATCTTCGGCGCTGGAGTTGTGTTCAGACGGTCCTCTGACTGGGTGTCGTTGACGGTTGACGGCGCTGTTTGCTGTAAGATGTTCTGATTCGAACATGTTCCCACTTCCCTCGACTTTGGGCTCAACTTGAGACTAAATAAGTCATTCTATGCAATCTCTCAGCGTCTTCAGAGACTTAGATGTACAAGTTAAATATCAATTGATTAGGTACCTATTTAGCTTTGGCTCATTCTGGCACAATAAGGAATTTTAAGCGAAATGTGTTGGTTTGTCGTCATAGCTATCAAATCCCTTTATGAGTATTGCCTGGATTGGTAAATCATCGCCTCCCAGACACTGGCGGATCCAGAACGGTGGTTTGGAAGGGGCACGGGTGGTTGGAGGGGAGGGGGGGGGGATTCCAAAAAGTCTCACACATTTCTGAAAACTCATCGGATTTCGCTTGATTATGCATTGATAGCTGATTTAAAGCTAACTTTCATTAGTACAAGTTGCTTAGATTTTCTTCTATATCAGGAAATGTGCCAATTTTTCGCCGATTTCAGGCGTTTTTTTTTGGGGGGGGGCATGTCCCTTTTACCCCCCCCCCCCCCCCCCTGGATCCGCCAGTGCTTCCAGACAAAGCAGCAGAAAACAAATGGCTACCTCTTGACAGTCGGCTGCTGGGCATGGTGGATCATACCAAACGAGTGTCACAACACAGAATGTTTAAACACCCGCTACACTATAAAAAAAACACGCCTGAAGCACATCGATTCGCAGCCGAGGTCACACGGGCTGAGGGAGAGAGGGGTGGTCGGGTGGTGAGACACCGCTTCTGGTATAAGGGAGAGGTCGGTTGGGTCAGTGTGTTGGTAGGTAGTGGGTGATGCGGCTCCAGCAGACGTATTTGCTTACGAGTGCATATGCCAGAGAGCCTAAGTCTGAATAGTTATGTCGGCTTGTCTTGCCTTGACGTTTCTGACGTCTTCGGCGGAGAGATAGAAGGGAGAGGACATGATGCCTCAGTGGCAAATGCCAGATTCTCTTTGATGTCTCACCACCTCCTTCACCACATCCGCTCCCGTCCCCAACCCCGCCTCCGCCACCGCCCCATCCACACCGCCCCCACCGCCTCCGCCTCCGCCACCGCCCCATCCACACCACCCCCGCCTCCGACACCGCCACCGCCCCATCCACACCGCCGCCGCCTCCGACACAGCCACCGCCCCATCCACACTGCCTCCGACACCGCCACCGCCCCATTCACACCACCCCCGCCTCCGACACAGCCACCCCCGCCTCCGACACAGCCACCGCCCCATACACACCACCCCCGCCTCCGCTACCGCCCCATCCACACCACCCCCGCCTCCGACACAGCCCCATCCACACCACCCCCGCCTCCGACACCGCCACCGCCCCATCCACACCACCCCCGCCTCCGCCACCGCCCCATCCACACCACCCCCGCCTCCGCCACCGCCCCATTCACACCACCCCTGCCCCCGCCTCCGCCACCGCCCCATCCACACCACCCCCGCCCCCGCCTCCGCCACCGCCCCATCCACACCACCCCCGCCTCCGCCACCGCCCCATCCACACCACCCCCGCCCCCGCCTCCGCCACCGCCCCATTCGCACCGCCCCCGCCCCCGCCTCCGCCACCGCCCCATCCACACCGCCCCCGCCCCCGCCTCCACCACCGCCCCATCCACACCACCCCCGCCCCCGCCTCCGCCACCGCCCCATCCGCACCACCTCCGCCTCCGCCACCGCCCCATCCACACCACCCCCGCCTCCGCCTCCGCCACCGCCCCATCCACACCAACCCCGCCTCCGATACCGCCACCGCCCCATCCACACCACCCCCGCCTCCGCCACCGCCCCATCCACACCACCCCTGTCCCCGCCTCCGCCACCGCCCCATCCACACCACCCCTGTCCCCGCCTCCGCCACCGCCCCATCCACACCGCCGCCGCCTCCGACACAGCCACCGCCCCATCCACACCAACCCCGCCTCCGACACCCCCACCGCCCCATCCACACCACCCCCCGCCCCCGCCTCCGCCTCCGCCACCGCCCCATCCACACCACCCCCGCCCCCGCCTCCGCCACCGACCCATCCGCACCACCTCCGCCTCCGCCACCGCCCCATCCACACCACCCCCGCCTCCGCCTCCGGTCACCGCCCCATCCACACCACCCCGCCTCCGCCTCCGCCACCGCCCCATCCACACCGCCGCCGCCTCCGACACCGCCACCGCCCCATCCACACCGCCGCCGCCTCCGACACAGCCACCGCCCCATCCACACCGCCCCCGCCTCCGACACCGCCCCATCCACACCACCCCCGCCTCCGACACCGCCACCGCCCCATCCACACCGCCCCCGCCTCCGACACCGCCCCATCCACACCACCCCCGCCTCCGACACAGCCACCGCCCCATCCACACCGCCCCCGCCTCCGACACAGCCACCGCCACCCGCCCCCCGCCCCATCCACAACCGCCCCCGTCGACACCGCCTCCGATACCGCCGACACCGCTGCGGTCCCAAAGTCATCGATCCATCATCGGCCGACATTATAACTGCACCACAGCGATGACGGTCATCACAGTCGGTTGCAATTATCGGTGCACCACCGCTTGCAAGTGGCCGCGGCCGGCGGCGACGTGCCGTCAGTGCCGGCGCGCTATTATCGGCGCACCTGCGCCATTATCGCCGCTCTGTCGGTGCCGCAGCCGGCGACGTCACCACGACGCTGTCCCGGTTTGTCAGCAGTGTTCACACTATGTTGTGGTGAGACTGTAAAAAGAAAACTGGACAGCGTCCTCGTGACACATTGCATTGTGGCCAGTTGATTCGCGTGGGAATGGCTGGCTGGTGACCACGGTGGCATCATGGCAGTCTATGTCTGCCGCGTAGGCGGTTTCATACTTATGCAGTTCATTGTTCTTTGAATAAGCTGAGTAACCACCGTTCATACCGCCATCATCATATGAAAATAATATATACAAATCTGATCAATTTAAACGCAACTATGTTCTTATTCGGTGTGTAAAAGTATAATGCAGGGTTTGAAGTGCATCGTTTACACAAGCAGCAATCGTTTTAATAGGGACAATTGGCGCTCACGCGCTAGCTCCGCTTCGCAGCTGTCGAAAAGCATCAGCTACGGAGCCGATATTTATGTCACCATAGCAAGCATGGCCCATGTGTATTATAGATGCAAAGTATTGCTAACAGGAGTCCCTAATTATGTGGTATTTGTCGCGGCCTGTGACGACTTTTCAGATCCATTTGGGTCCCTTTTCTGGAATTAACTTTTCTATTACACCAATAGAAAACAATGCAGCATTGCATCATTTGCTTACCTCGCGAGTACTGCCTTTTCGGCGCCCTACAGGCGCCCTCGGTGGGAATATACTCTCATATATACAGTGCTTGTGTTAACCTTCGTGGAAATGTCATTTACACACTACACAGCCAGCACATATATTTTCCATTCTCATTGCCACGCAGTCTAGAATTGAATTGTTTATCCTTGAGGGACTGAAGCGGAAATTCGTCGAAAATTAAGTTAGCTAGTTAGCTAATATTCGTGCTTTCCGCACCTGTGCCTGCATTGTACCGATATAACTTTATCTCTTATCTTTGTCCACGGCGAAGCAAAGTTTCTCGACGAATATAATCAAAATCAATTTGAATATTATTCGATAGGTTTGCATATTTACTTTACGGCCAGCACAAACCTTTGTGGCTAAATTGATGGCTTAACTTTGTTGCGGGCGAACAAAGGTTGTACCATTTGAATTACGCACACTGATATTGGCAACTACCCCGGGCAAAACTAAATGTCTATGCACAATAGCCACACCCGTTCCACAAAGACTCTTATTATTTATAATACATCAGCCAATTGAGCCATAAATAAATACCTTAGTCTGCAATGTGCAGTATACTGCATCGTGAGACTGTACAGATAATAGTTTGAAATCGACGGTTGAGTTAAGCCACATGCTGCGCTGTTGAAATATGTTTCAACATTGTTATTTATCGTGGGTTACGCATATGTGCTTAACATAAGTCGCGCTCACGAAAACGGTTTAAAGCAAAGTTCACGAAAACAGACCATCGCGAGGAGTATAAAGCATTCATGCACCGGGAGCACTGACTGCCAGCGCGACGGGCCATGATACGCCGTAAGGGACAGTCAGTGACTGGACTCCAGTGCCAGCTTCCGTCTGTCATTCACCGGAGCCGGCTGTCATCCTCCCGTCACACACACACACACACACACGTGACACAACTGTCATCTGTCTGTCACCCCTGCAGCGCCGCTGTGACGACGCCTCGCCGCCAGCCGCCGGTCATTAGGGAGAGAAGTGGGTGTCTCCTCCCCCCGCAGCCGCTCCGCATGACGCCACCTCGGGTCCTGCGCGCACGTCAACGTCACGTCACAACACGTCATATCACATCACGTCACAACACACTGCACGCATCACAGGCACGTCATGGCACATCAACTCGCACATCACACAGCGCAGTCACGTCCTGACATGTCACGTCACATCACATCACATCACACAGTTCAGATCACGGTCACGTCATGGCACGTCAGATTCACATCACACGGCACACGTCACTGCATTTCACGTCACTGCATGTAACGTCACGTCATGCGTCACGTCACGTCACGGCACGGCACGTGACGGTGCTCAACACTACTCAGTTCCGCCAGACGTGACGCCAGTTCCGCTCCTTCCCGGTCCGCTCGTTCCGCTCCGTTCCCTGAGCTGTCGTTCGGCACCGACCAGGGCGGCATATGTGCGGGAGCACCGCGGACCTCACAGGCTGCTCTTTGTACCGGCTGCCGCCGTGCCCGGGCCGGGCATTGTATGGTAAACAGCGGCGCGGCGCAACAGAGACGTTCCTGGTGCGGGATCCGGTAGCGGCTCGGTGGCGGCCGGGGGCGGCCGGGGGCAGCTGCCGACACAGGAGGGGCTCTCTGGCACATTTACATCGAATGGCCGGCCCGGGGCATGTTGGCTCAAGTGTTCCGTGATCAATTGGAGTTGGGTAGGCGCCGTGGCGTTCGCATGCGTTACGTGCATCGGTACATGGTGCTAAATGATGGTAGCTCTACGCTACAATAGGAATGCTGCACTAAATGGCATTTGGAATTAATTGTTCCGAAGTCATGTAAACGTTGTGAATTGGTCGCTGAAAAGAGTTTGCATGGCGTTGCCATTGGGCGCCCGAATCGTTTGTACACGGACAAATGTGACAAGTGAAAATGCTGCAGTATGTTCCTGCTACTTTTAGCTGTCACGTGCGTCGCTAAATGTGCTTTCCGCCGACAACGCAGTTCATATTTCTGTCAGTAACTCTGTGACTGTAATGCATGTGTCACATATTGTGTGTGGAGGCCATGCTCATTGCTCAAGTAACATACTGTATTGTTTGAGGACCAATTTAGAGAGTGCAGCTACATTCGCCTTCTCTGACTTCTTCTGCAGGTCTTGTTCAGAGTATCGCCCCCACCATCACCGTTAACGGAGGGGTAATGCCCCGTCTCCACCCCGCCCCCTTACACCCGGCCACTGCGTCCCCTGGGCTGGCCTGCCATCATCGACCCTCTGCCTTCTGGCCTGGCCTGCCATCATCGGCCTCTGCCTTCTGGCCTGGCCTGCCATCATCGACCTCTGCCTTCTGGCCTGGCCTGCCATCATCGGCCTCTGCCTTCTGGCCTGGCCTGCCATCATCGGCCTCTGCCTTCTGGCCTGGCCTGCCATCATCGGCCTCTGCCTTCTGGCCTGGCCTGCCATCATCGGCCTCTGCCTTCTGGCCTGGCCTGCCATCATCGGCCTCTGCCTTCTGGCCTGGCCTGCCATCATCGGCCTCTGCCTTCTGGCCTGGCCTGCCATCATCGGCCTCTGCCTTCTGGCCTGGCCTGCCATCATCGGCCTCTGCCTTCTGGCCTGGCCTGCCATCATCGACCTCTGCCTTCTGGCCTGGCCTGCCATCATCGGCCTCTGCCTTCTGGCCTGGCCTGCCATCATCGGCCTCTGCCTTCTGGCCTGGCCTGCCATCATCGGCCTCTGCCTGCCGGTCCCACTGCCGTCGGCTGCCGGTCGCTAAGAACGGGGTCGGCGCCGGCGGGACCGGCGGCGTCAGTGGTACAGACGGCACCCGTTGGGACCGGCGGGACCTGGGCACTGTCTCAGTCACCCCTCCCCTCCCCCCGCGGACAGACACTCGATACAAAGGGGGCGGCGGCGGCCGGCGGGCCGAGAGGGTGTTCAACTGGCACTCGTGTGCGGCGCGGAGGGCGCCCACTGCTGACACTGCAGAGGGGTTGCCGTGGCAGAGGGGTTGCCGAGTGGACCGGACAGCCATGTCACTGGGTCGATCGGCACGCGGCGACTTTCAAGGCGATCGATACTCCCTGTTAGGGCAACGAGTCTTCATAAGGTGCGCTCGTAAAACGTACGGCTAATGGAGCGTAATAGTAACGAGTTTGAACAGACAAGTTCACCACTTGACCTTGAAGCAATGAAAGTGTCTAATGAAATTAAAATGAGACCAATAAAAAAAGCTTTCGTTGTATAGTACCACGGGCATAATGTTAAAAGTTTCAGGTACCTAAATACGAAGCTGACAAGCTGGTACCCTCGGAACGAACTAATATTCCATTGTTTTTTCTAGCACAGGTAGTACGGCTCCATCCATTCATGATCTGGTCGCTCTGTCTCCTACCTTGTATCTGATAGCTTCCATGGAGAACCAGCACCTGATCTGGTCGCTCTGTCCCCTACCTTGTATCTGACAGCTTCCATGGAGAACCAGCACCTGATCTGGTCGCTCTGTCCCCTACCTTGTATCTGACAGCTTCCATGGGGAACCAGCACCTGATCTGGTCGCTCTGTCCCCTACCTTGTATCTGACAGCTTCCATGGAGAACCAGCACCTGATCTGGTCGCTCTGTCCCCTACCTTGTATCTGACAGCTTCCATGGGAACCAGCACCTGATCTGGTCGCTCTGTCCCCTACCTTGTATCTGACAGCTTCCATGGGAACCAGCACCTGATCTGGTCACTCTGTCCCCTACCTTGTATCTGACAGCTTCCATGGGGAACCAGCACCTGATCTGGTCACTCTGTCCCCTACCTTGTATCTGACAGCTTCCATGGGAACCAGCACCTGATCTGGTCGCTCTGTCCCCTACCTTGTATCTGACAGCTTCCATGGGGAACCAGCACCTGATCTGGTCACTCTGTCCCCTACCTTTGTATCTGACAGCTTCCATGGGGAACCAGCACCTGATCTGGTCGCTCTGTCCCCTACCTTGTATCTGACAGCTTCCATGGAGAACCAGCACCTGATCTGGTCGCTCTGTCCCCTACCTTGTATCTGACAGCTTCCATGGGGAACCAGCACCTGATCTGGTCGCTCTGTCCCCTACCTTGTATCTGACAGCTTCCATGGGGAACCAGCACCTGATCTGGTCGCTCTGTCCCCTACCTTGTATCTGATAGCTTCCATGGGGAACCAGCACCTGATCTGGTCGCTCTGTCCCCTACCTTGTATCTATCTGATAGCTCTTATTGTGAATTGGTAATTGGCATCAATAGTTACAAAATGTCACGCTGCTTTAACTTGATGGGAGGGTAAACTATGGCAACTGGCAACAGCCATTACATTAATTGCATTTATATTTAATACTGGACTCCGTTTGAAAATTGAAATAGCCCGACCGTGTGGAGGGGGTTACTTTACACCTTAAAGGAAATAGTTCACCTTGAACATTTTTTCAAACACAATTTAATTGTATTTTGAAATACAATTTATGTTGATATTGTCCAAAATGGCCATACATCGCGCCGATTCAATACAGAAGGTCGTTAATTATTAATTTTATAAAAACTATATACATACTCTCTGAGTCAGAGTCCTGACGTCACGCGAATGAAAAAATGGCTCAGCCAATCAGATTCGAAAGTAGTCGCGTAAGGATAGACTCGCATTAGAGAAGTGCCAACCGGCGACCGGCGGTTCGCTTGCTAGCACCAGCTGCAAGCTGATTGGCTTGATGGTATATCCTCTGCCCAGGTCATCATCAGCACGCATTCTTTCGTCAGCACCGCATTCCTTCGCTAAAAAATCAAATATACTCGGCTGGAGTCTTTTCAGTCAAGAGAACTTGCAGATAGAGGTTTCCCAACACGGGCTACATACACAACTGCTATCTCAGTTCAAAACCCCATGTTGAAGGTGAACTATTTCCTTTAAGGTATTTATGTACACATACTGAGTGGAAACTAATACTAATAAGTAATAATCAATGGAGTCATTAGTCACACTTCAGTATTGGAAATAAAATTCTGGAGGATAAAATCCCAGAAGAGAAACCACAGTTATGTTGCTGGACAAGAGCTGTCGTTTGTGAGATCATCGTCGCACTGGCGTGCCAAGTGTTGAACTAACTGCATGATGTATATAAGTATTTTCACTATGCCCTTCAGCGGTGCTAATTTACTGCACCCTCAGTAGAACAGCATTGTATTCTGCAGCAAAATAGTAACATCACAGCCAAGGGCGCCGCCACCTTCCGAAAGTTGTGTGTGTGTGTGGGGGGGGGTGGGGGGGGGTGAGGCGGAGGTATCTCTGAAGTCAATTATTTCCATGCAACGCTCATAGGCGTAATGTTACAATCCTAAAATGTTGGGGATACGTCCCCCCCCTCCCGCCCGTCCCCCCTTGTGTGGAGCCCCTGTTCACAGCGACTACCCGCTGAATGCGCGCGCGCCATTCACGTCTTGAGCCCGTACGCTAGAAGTGTGGGAGCCGGGCGATATGTCCGCAGTTAAAGGGCCGGTGACGCCAGGAGGCGGCTGGCCTCAAGCACTTGCCTTATGGCCAATTT
>JAXIVJ010010290.1:5000-7500 GCA_036785665.1 Chirona hameri
ACATCTGCACGTTCACTGACTTCTCTGTTCACCGGACAGTTCTGTTCAGTGACATCTGCACGTTCACTGACTTCTCTGTTCACCGGACAGTTCTGTTCAGCGATATCGTGACGTTCACGGTGATCGCCTCACGCTGTGAGCCTCATCAGATTGTACAGCTGCTGAACGACATGTATACGCGATTCGACGACGCCACGGAGAACAACGGAGTGTATAAGGTCAGTATATTCTCAGGTATACAGAGGATAAAATCTTAGATAACTAAGTCATAGACTTAGTCACATAGATAACTAAGTCATACTATTGGAATCGGTAACGAAACATATATGGGTGGCATAGTAAAACGTGTTCCGAATTTGAATAGGCACTCAACCTATGTTACGATTAACGTACGCTTATCAGTCATGCTTGTAAACGATCAACCTCGATGCATGTTTATATCGTAGTATTTCAGTGCGTCATACGTGCAATATAAACTTTATTTTATACATTTTATTATTTTTCTATTTATTTTTTATTATTATTTTAGACTTTATTTTTTGCATGGGTAGACAAATCAAACTAGCGCTTCTTTCTCGCAGTTATTGCTGCTACTCCTGAGACGGTTCGTTTCAGGTGGAGACGATAGGCGACGCCTACATGGTGGTGGGAGGCATCCCCAGTCGAGTGCCGGACCACGCCACGCGTGTGACCAGTCAGGCTATCGACATGGTGCGGCTGGCTGGAGAGGTGGCGCACCCGCTCACCGGGGCTCCGGTCCAGGTCAGTCGGGCATAATAATGGATGATTCGTGCACAAAATGACCTTCAGAAGATGCCGCACATACAACATTAATGGTATTCCTGTAAGAACTTCACCACCATTCGCATACAGGGGGTTATTACCTCATTTGGAGCAATGGAGCCTCCGGGCGGGAGTGATGGTGATTGAGCAGCTAAGACAGATATTATAGCTGATTCGTCAGATGATGGCGCACAATATACATACACCTATCCCGGGTTCTGTTTCACTGTCACCATATCATCGCAAAGACAAAACCCGTTAATGATAAATGATGCTCAGCTCTGTGTTACGTTGTTGTTTTTGTTAAACACTGAGAACCACTGCTATAGACTAAGAGTAAGAGCGCACATGCCTGCTTATATTCCTATCCCTAGATGGCACTAGTGGTAAACGCCTGAAGTTATGCTGTACCGCATAGCTGGAAGCCGAGAACCATGTGGTTTGGGGCCGAGAACTGTGCAGTCCAATGCCATACATAGGCATGCACAATGGAAGAGGGGGTAACGAGTTATTCTGGTCATCACAAGGGGGTAAACATACACTTACTGTTGAGAATCAATGGTGGGCTTGTCCGGAGTCAGACCGATAGTGTATTACTTGATCATGGAGGTTGGCACTTCAACAAAAGACAAAAATAAACAATTTGATTGGTTTACAGCAACGAGGCTAACTGAATCTTGCAATATAAGCAGGCAATGTTCCAGCCACACATCCCTGTTATAAAATGCCTCCGCTAGACAGTGGTATGTAGGAATATTTGAATATTTCCCACATAAAAATATGTTTAAATATTGCAACTTTAAAGGGACTGTCCCACCTTTGTGAAAGTTGTCGAATCAACTTAATTGTATGTCTACATGTCAGGCGAGGTCAGCTGAACATGTTCGTGAACTTTTTTCCGAAAAAAATGTTTATCTTGGAAGATATTCAACTTTTAGTTTTAAGCGAAAAGTTGGGTTGGTGACGTCATATGATTTGTTTTTAATTAACAGGGAAATCCTTTGTGCTGCCAAATATTTGGCACAATTTTTGTCGACATCTATTGCGCAGAAAAGCGAACCACCGGAGCTGCTCGAACGCACGCTAGTAGCGCTAGTAGCGCTTTCGTTCTCCATGGCAACCAGGCGTGAGCCAATGAAAAGCCAGAACGTATTCCCTTCCTGGATTTTGATTACCTGACGCCTGGTTGCCATGGAGAACGAAAGCTACTAGCGCTACTAGCGTGTGTACGAGCAGCGCTCCGGTGTCTAGATTAGCGTAGATTGCGAACCACCCGGGGATCGAGAAATGAAAGACGAAAATATTCCAAGGCTGACCTTAAAACAAGTCGACTATCATTACCAGTTGGGTAAAGAGACGACGCTGTGGGTTTAGAGTCCCTATTCAAATACACATGGGCCTTATTTTTTATAGATGTCAAAATCAAACTCAAATTTATTTATTTATTTCACGTCGTGAGGCATATCCGTTAAACATACGGCTATTACATGCTCGAGTCAAACATTTGCTGGACTTGGGTGGTGGGACAGCACACATACATGCCATACATGATACAGAACACACAAACACACACACACACACACACACACACACTGCATCACAGTGGAAACTTTGCACTGAAGTGCTTGCTAGGGCTCACGTTGTCGCTCCAGGAGATAGCTTCTGAGGGCGGGTTTGAAACCGGCGTGACTCAGACCACGCAGTGCTGGCGGCAACT